>VOMN01135118.1:0-19003 GCA_014899125.1 Orchestia grillus | reverse complement strand
GCATTACAGTAGAAAAATTGCAATTTCTCGTACACTTGCATGAATACATCACCTAGGGTCAGAGGTGCTAAAAATATTTAGGATCGTGGCGTTCATAAACTAAACATTCACAGAGCAACAAAAGTTTACCTGCCGCCCTTCCATCCGTAATCGTGATGAAAAATGAAGTGAATCTTCAAGATTTAAAGAAGGTCAATCTTAGGTAACTGATGTGCATATAAAACTAAAGTTCATTGCCGGCACGCGTGTTGTGAGTCATATCTAACGTTGCCTGAAGTCACTGTCGTAATCGATACGGAAATGCCGCCGTCGCGGCAGTCATGACGAAAACGAGAGCCGCGTCACCGCTGCGTTCCCCCTCCGACGCTCGCCGCGATCGCCAGAGAATTAGCAGAACTCCGTCGTGTGGCCTGGGTGCTGGCAGACCTCCTCTGCAACGATTCCTGTTGTCCAGGTTGTGCTGATAGAAGTTCGAAAAGCTATTCGATGGCAAATTCTGACTTTTGTTATTCATAATATTGCAGAGCAGTAAAAGGTGTTTCGATAGAATGAGCGACGCAATCACACTTAAAAACGAAAGTATGTGTGAAAATGAATGACGATGAGAACTCAACTAGTGTTGTGGAAGTCCTGTGTAGGCCCTTTGGAAAGACTACATAACATGAGCCTCTGTGAATATAGTTTGAGACAAAATTAATATTCACATTCGAGACCCAAGATGTCCGTTAAGGGTTCAAGAAATGCTGGTACGTCAATAAGTAGCGTGAAACAACGTTTGTTTTTATGAAACTAAACATCAATTTTTGCATCAAGTCCTCAAGTGCTCTCAAACGTTATCGTGTGTAAAGTAGAAATGTTTCCCCTTCACTTCTTGCGTGAAGTCTATTAACTTCTGCGAGTTAGTCTACCGTCCGTTTAGACCGTCGAGAATTTTTTTTATAAAAACTGTTTCTGTGATACGAGAGTCCGTTGTTCATCATTGTACAGAAAATAATTAAGAAGTGATCGATCCACTTGAGCCCCTTGGATGTAATGATTCTATATAGTTGGAGGAGCAGTTTTAGGAACTATTTAATAAGGCTACCCGTAAGGACCCGCTGTTGGGTTACTATTTTCAAGTCCTCTTCGAATCTCTAATGATTCCTCTTTATTTCTTAACAAATACCCAAAGTCGAAGAAAATAATTTATGCTCTTCATTTCTAAAGAACCTTAACTATGATATGATGGAAAACATTTAATCACTGACAAATGAGTTTTAAATTTCTGTCCTGTGTTATTATTACTGAAGAGTGTGAACGATTACAAACCGGCAGGCAAGCAAAATGATCAGAGTTTTAGCATAATACTAAATCGCCCGTAACCCGCTGGGTCCCGTTTTGATAATTTAAGCATTTAATGATTGTGCCATTATTCCTGAAGACCATCTAAAGCTAACTAAAATAATTCATTCTCTTTAGTCCAATTGAACCGTAACTATAATATGTTGGAAAACCCCTTATTTAATTGCTAGGATTGTTTCAAATTTCTACGTTATTACTGAATAGCGCTCACAAAGAAAGCAAGCGAGCGACCAACCAATCACAATGATCACAGTTTTAGTATTATACTAGACGACACGTGACCCGTTGGGGCAAATAAAATTTATCAAAATCAAACCGTATCCGGAAATATATCCTATGCAGTTAAGTCGGTATCCACAATACAGGATTAAACGAAGAGTATGAATTTCGAATACCTCAGATCTGGCAGACAAACGTGTGCACGGCTTCAAGCAAGCAAACAAGCGAGACGACCAGAGTTTTAGTATTATACTAGATAGATAAATAGATACATAGATAGATTTTATTAAAAAAATAAAACAGATTTTATTGCCAGAGTTTGGCCCAGATTTTGTGCCCAAAACCATAAGAACAAGAACACAAATTCTATCAACTAATTACACTCTTTATGAATGTGTTTTGAAGTAGAGAATACTTGACATATATTTTACATCCTTGAAAATTTCTGATAGAAAAAAAGTGTTTCGATTACTTTTCACTGGGGATAAGTTTCCTCATGGATAAGTTTTGTCTGTAATCCTTTAAAAGTTTTAGGCAAGAGTATCCTCAAGTACTCATAACGTCATTTTCTGTGCGAAATAAAATTGATTTTGAGCTGTAACATGGTACACATTAGAGCTTAGACATGGAAATAAATGTGTCGGCCTACACAATTTACGTATGCTTTGATGAATCAGATAGGTCAGATAAGGTAATAAAATCATTGTCCAATTGAAGTGTTAGATAGAAATTGTGGATCAAACTCTGTATACCAGAGTGAAAGTGAGAAAATGCTATTGCTTTACTGAGTTCTCAACCTTAACTAAAATTCTTTGGGTAGTAGGCACATTTTTTTGAATTTCCGGTCGTCTTAATATCTTTGCTACATATGTAGCAGTAATAAAAAATATCAGAAACTCGAGATAAGTGTTCCTTGGATGAGTTATTTCATAACCAAGTTTAAATGTGACTAATTATATTTTAATGAGTCAGGATTTTATCTAAGAAAAGGAAAGAGACGCTGTGGGGTAACATGCCCGAGCGTGTGGCTGTAATGCCGTTTTTATGTTTTTGAAAGCAAAAACATAAACCAAATATTAAAACATCAAACTTGAGCTCGGAATTATACCGCATTGCAACCGTGTATCCAGGCGCAACGCTTACGTCTGATCTCGTGTCCGTCTCCGAGTGGTTGTGTGACGAAAAATGAGATTGTATAGGCCACGAATGTAAAGCAAAATGGTAGGATCATGAAAGTTACGATTCCTCGATCGCAGATCCAGAGAAGTGTCCAAGATTCAAGACGCGTGAGTCTGTAGGTTATCGAAGTTTCTGGTCTCAATTGTGTTTGAAATTTTTCTCTAATGACCTGAAAGATATCAATGCTTTAAGATCCGATTATTTCATTAACCCTCTATTAACAAAGAATATATTAGCACTGTGTAATAACGTAAGTTTCCCGATACCTCTTCAAACAATTCTTAGAAACTTATGTTCTTATACGTTTTCGAAGATACTTGCAATACTTGAGTCGACTCAAAACTTATTAGACATTAACAAAGTTCCCGAATTTGAACTCTATCCACTACCGATAAATGTTAAATTCAGTGTCATTTATACGATTTTGTTTTGCAAGTTTTCCAATTATTTACAATGAATGTTTCATTATTGTACCATATCTTTTTTACTACCAAGAAAAATTGCATATACTAATTCAGTTGTATTGTTTTATTTTATTGAAGTGTATTGTATAAAATCATTTTTGGATAAAAAACGTACATGTCAAGCTTTTGATATCGGATTATGTCACAAATTTCTACTTTTGTTTGTATACTGATGAAAATACATTGATTGTTCTCGTGACTTAAAGACTGGGCTACGAAGATTGTACTAGGATATTATGGAGACTTGGTGGAAGAAAGTTAGTAGAACTTTTCTCTTGCTAAGAACAATTGAAGATTGAAAAGTAGAACCGTTTAATTGAAGTGCGGCTTACGAGTAGCTAGGCTTTTGGATTTTTATGAAATTACATTAATTGTGTTATAATTTTTACTATTTGAGGTGAAGTTGGTGATTTTGATGAGTCTACCTGGTGTATTTCACGAAGCCTCTTGCTGGAGATGTGTAGATCGTAGATCCGAAGGAGGTACGAGCCTTTATTGTGGTATTAGATTTCTCAGAGTTAGCGTGTGACCTCAAACGTGAGGCATAGAACATGAAACAGGGAAGAAAATGCGCCTCGAAAGCGTGAGGGTGGCATTCGATTTTCCCTCAACGTTTGAATTTGATTTCTGTAAGGACATTCTAGTCCAAGCTTTGAAAAAAAATCAGCATCGAGTTTCGCTTGCATAACTTAATCCAATTCGCCGTGATGTGATTGTTGCGCTTTTTCTTCTAAGTAAAATTTTTGTGAAAGTTACAATCTTGATTATTCAGAAAAGAGGCGGTTACTTCTCCATGAATAATTTTCTATAGGAATTAATTCATACTTATGCACTCGTTAATGCTCATCGATTATTTCCCTAGGCGTCAAAAACTGAATAAAATAAATGAATAAACAAGTAAATACTGCATATATTGCTAATGTTAGAAAGATATATGACAGCTAAAATAACTGGCAAGCAAGTATAAAACGAGATAATCTGCATCGATACTTGAAAATTGAGCTTTGATCTGTTTTGATTTGGACACTAATATCATTGCGATGAGTATCTATATTATTTGCGGCACTGGATCACATACTTAGAATAAAGGTAATGACTTCGTAAACAGTTTGTAATTCTTTTGTCTTAACTACGAGTAATTAATTGTAGGAGTATGCCTTGTCTGGTCGCTGAAAACGAGTCGGTTATTAATTTTACAGGCAGCTTCATGAATTCGTTGATCTAGTTACTAGCTAATCAGGGTCCGGATAGACGAAGAACCAATCTGCGCAGCTCTCACGCTTTCGAAGTGCACATGTAGTACCTTAGACTTGGGGGGAGTGTGGCCGCAGAATAGTCACAGATTTATTAATCAATAATGAAAAACTTCTCTTCCTCATTCTGGAAGTCATTAACTCAAAAATATTTCTTATGGTTCACGCTCTATCTTCTTGTATACGTTACTGCTTATCAGTCGTCGTTCTTCCCAACTTAGGCATTGGAACTGAGCTATTAGCATTGCTCCTTGTTTCTTTCTCACTGAAGCACATTATAGACCAAATCGCCTAATTTTCTGTCTTTGTTATGAACTTATAAATAGTTCCATCGAGGAGGAGAAGAAAAGTGTCAATGCTATTTTCTATAACTCATGATCATATTGCTTCTTCAGTGTCACGCATGTCATGTACAAAGATCGTTCTCGTATTTGATAATTTTTAATTTAGGCCTTAATCATCTCCAAATGCGTCCATCTGCTCCTGCTCAACTTCCTTTCTCGCAGCTAAAAGAAAAATTCTCTTTCATTTTTATTATTGTCATACTTGTAGGACAGTGATTTTCCATAGGGTACCGCTGGTTCTAATATTTCATTTTTAAATGAGGACTTTCGAAATGACGTAAAAGTATTCGTGTATAGCTCCATTTGTTTGCATAAAAATTTGTCAACTGCACTTCTGTACCTGCTTCAGAAGAATTAGATGTTGGATAACTTACGCTCGCATTCATGTCAGTCAGGACTTATCGCCTCTAACAAACTGAATATCAAGATATCATCAACATGTTTTCAGCCCTGGCCAATTCTCGGCAGAAATTCACAACTATTATTATACCATGTTTAGTACTGGCAACTTTATAGAACAGCTGAAGGGCGCTTTGCGACGAGCACATCTACATATTATCGGCACGCGACTCAAACGTTGGTTATTATTGTGCAAAAAAACATCAAAAACGAATGGTGTCTAAGTAGCTTGTCGTAGAAAAACTGTACTTGTACGTTACATAGAAACTCAATTGCACGAACATCTATGGGCTGCTGGTATATAAGACTAAAATTTTAAAATTTTGCAAGTTATAATTACATCCCATGCATGGAATCCTATGGTATGTGATGAAAGAAAAATTTTTCGGTTGGAATTGATCTCTCCGATTACCTAGGACGGGTCATACGTGTTCAACTCATTTTTTACTGTGAGAAATTAACGAGTATGTTTTAAATATGTTTGGTGTGTGAATGAACGAGTTCTTTGAACAGTATGAATGCATGAATTGTACATTATTTCATTACGATAGTTATTTTAATTTATGATATATATGTTTTCACAAATCATGTGCTGTGAAATTTCTTGAATTGCAATGGAATCCATATTTTGTATTTCATGGATATCGAGACGTTTGTCGTTTCAGATCCAGTGTTGAAGAAATTATTCTTATTAAAATTTAGTTTCGATTTGTACAAAATGTATTCACCCATATTCTCAAATGCAATTCCAAATTTAGCGTAAATATCAAAAGAAATTTACAACCAAATTTACACTTTTTACTCCTAAATTTGCATTGTTTTCAACCTGCCTTAGCCCGATCATGTGAACTCTTTATCATCAGAGGACTGTGAAGAGCTTCGGAAATTTTTGATCCTTATTTAAATTCCTTTCTCCAGCCGAAGATATACTGAGTTCATTCTCTGTATTACTTGCCTATTCTCCTCCGGGCGCAAGAGGATGGCTATGATTGAGGAGAAAGCTCATGTGTTCAATAGAAATTTAAGAAATGACTGCTGTACAGCGGTGAATTGGTGCCGTCCAAACCAAAAACGATCATAGAATTAATTATCTTTTGCGTGCTTGACGACGGGCAAAGAGGTGTTTCAATTTATTGATCTGTTTAATGAATCTTAAACCTTAAAATTGGAATTCAAGTTAGGTGCACGCTTGTATGACGAAAGGGGATGCAACTTAAATGTGTTTGTTGTTGTAGATTAACTTTTAGAATTGGCGTGGATGTTGAGTAAAGATTTTCAACGAAAAGTAATTTCCACGCGATAGTTCTGGAAAGGATCAAACTTATATGTATTTTCGCCTAGCGGAGAAGAGTAGAATTAATGTTCGTCCTGGATTTAAAGTATTTATGATTTTTATATTGCTTACTAACGGAACTTTATCCTTGGTGAACATTATAGTTAATTTGTAAAATAATATTTAAATTGTATATCATCTAATTCTTGATAATGCAAAAATGAAAGTCTAAAACTAATACATTAATGCAAGACATATAGTTTATTTTGACTCATGGTGGTTGCTTCATTCAAAAAATTTGAGAAACTTTTTCAGAAAATTCGGGAGCTTATTTGACAACATGGTGCAATACCGCGGCAAAAAGTTGATATCGTCTGATACTGAGGCCACAGCGTATCGCCGTCTTGGCCACGGGCCCACATCGGAACACACTTGGCACATTTTAACATTTCAGTCTCGTCCCTTGCTGCTCCTGAGTGCGCTGCTTCCTGAAGCACTAAAAGTTCTAGCTGCAAGCCTTTCCTGTGGCGAAGTGCAATGGGAATGTCATTCCAGTGTCATTGCTGACAGACGCCATTACTTCGATCAGTGTGCGGTGCACGAGTCCGTTTCCAGCAGCTCACTACGCCACGTCTCAGTTCTCAACGCCCGACCTTGACGCTCGCAGTTGCCTGCCACCTTCACAACGTTATTCAACACATAATTAGTGATTTCAATTAATGCTATTTTTGAGCTTACCGTGTCCCGTTGGACGTCGCTCAATGTGGACTGCGCCCATTGCTTCATATAGTCGCCATCTATCGTGGTGATAAAGGGCATCGTTACTGAGTAGCAGCACTTACGCATGGCTCGCCATTGCGACAGATTCCACCCTCTGTGCACTCTCACTTTCCTCTTCCTCATTAGACTTTGCGCTCAAAAAATCGAACTTCCTTCTCCCAATGTCTCGACGTAGGCTCGACGTAGGGTTTTCCAGCGCCTTTCTTTTACGGACACAGCTTTCCGTTGGCGTGTGGTGCTGGGATAATGTATACTACATAGTTTGAGTGATTAGGTCTTCTCTACGATTGACTTCTGGAAAAATATACGAGTGCATTTTCGCTATTTCTGGACTTGAATCTATAGTTTTTTAGTAAAGAATTAATATCCGGAAGGGAATTTTATTCGTATTCTAATAGTGGTTAAAGTTCAACCCACGAGTGTTCACAAATACGAAGTTGTTCATGGACTTTAGCTTATTTCTTGAAGGCAAAACGCACGTGTGTTCGTAACTATCGAACGTACTATAGTTTTTGCTCCACGTTTGCTTACATCTTAGGTTTCGAGCGCTTGCGAAATATTCAGCAACGCTTTATCTGCGGTATTTTCTGGTTTTCTCTTCACTCTTGTCTGGATACTTTTCGACGGCGATTTGTTGATGAAACTTTTTTCCGTTTGAGGTTCCCCGTTTGGAATTCACTAAAATAATTCATGTAATCGTAATTTTCGTGTAAACATTTGTCTTCGATACTGCTCTGGCATGATTGAATCATCACTATGCTCAAGGATTGGGACGAAGACTCATTACACCACATAACTACTGCCTGCAGTTGCGTCAATGCAAACAAAAACGCGAGTTGTTGAGGCTAAGTAACGGTCCTGCGTACGATGGGCAGCAGCCCTCTTGCGTCAAATTATGAGCCAGCGCGACAAAAACACGCCAATGGCTCCCTCCAAGCAGACTGTGTCTCTTAAATTTTCACGTGCGTGTATGACGAGTGTAACGTTGTAAAAACCAAATTTTATTTGTAATGTTTTATTCCCCAAAAAAGTTGCGCCTAAAAATTGACTGATTTCAAAATGTTTGCAATTACGGATGTTCCAATTTTGAGCGATCATCTCTCAGGGGGACATAGGCGATAGGCAATAGGGTAAGGTTAGTTAGGTTTGTCTATCTCATGCTATGGGGGACTAGCATCCCCAGGGGGACAACGTTATGTTACCCCAGCTCTAGAGAGGCTTCGGGACTTTTATCTTTCGTCCCCACTTTGCTTCTCTCCATTTTCATACCTTCTTCACTGATGATTCTTGATCTTTTATTTTTTCTTCTCGACTTTAACTTGACTTGCTGTTTCTATGCCCAGAGGATCTTATGTGGGAACACACCTTGTGTTTAGATTTCCCGTTTTCCTAAGTCCATACCTGATGGTCCCTTCTCTTTCGGTGCGAAATATCCGAGTTACTAAAGCACTGTTATACTTACTACTACTACAACTACTACTACTAGTGCTAATACTAGTTTTTAGCGACATTATTAATCTATTAGCAGTTCTCACATTATATTTCATTGCTAGTTTTAAGAACAAATCCGGCATTAACGGTTGAGTTAAATGGGCCAAAATTTCAGCATGGGGAAACCTAGGACGAGTACAGCACTTGGGGGAGTATAATGTAAGCCTTGTCGTACTTTTTTCATTCAAAAATTATGCCAACACGCAAACACGTCGCAAAAAAGTTGGTTTACTGGGTGAAATTTTTCCAGAGTAGAAACTGTTAATATTTTCAAGCTGCCAAAAAGTGATTGCAACTTTTTGCTGGCGGATTGTTTACTAAAACCGTTGTCGATTCTTCAACGAATCAGCTTTCCTACTTGATCTTGAAAGGCTGAAATATAGTACAGTTCACTAAAGGGACGGAACTATATATCCCCGACCATTATGCTAACAAATGCCCCTGGCCTAACACATGGCATGAATAGAATTGATAGTCTCTGCTGGGGTGAAGAAGTTAACCGAGTACGAAATTTCGTGTGGAAGATTGTTTGATGCTTAATTATGGATGCTTCCGAGGCTCTAGCCTTCGAGGGTCTTCGAAACCATTTTTTTTCGAGTGAGTTCCTGCTATGATTAACAAATTAGATCGAGTTTAGTGACGCAAGTAGATAAGAAGTGCCCTTGTTCTGCTTTTAGGCGCATCTCGTTTGAGCTAACTGGATAAGTTGCACAAATTCTGTCATGTTGAATTAAGATTATTTGCAACGTGCGACTCAGTTATCAATTATGATGAACATTCATCTGAGAAAATTGTCAACAATCTGACGTGTAATTGTATTGTATTGCCATTGACATCTCGACAAAATAAATCGTACCAGTTATAAGTTCCTGTCGATAACCGAAGCTTTCCAATTAATAATTACTGTCAACGGTTCTGCGAAATTTTTCGGATTGTCTTTTAACTTTTAACTATAGAGACAATATTTCTATATCACTGATATCAACATATTATGAATATTTTTGAAAGTGATCTGTTTGCAAGTTTTTAAACGACTGGTGGCCCAGTGACTATTTTTATTAAGACTAATAAAAATAGCTCTGGCCTTTGTATGTATGTTCACGGGTGCGTGATGATTTTTATGCTCACATGTTTTGCACTGGACAGGTATTTTTCCTGCTTACCAATAAAATTCAGATCGAATATTTCGTGAGACATTCGTGCTTTGCTCGATCGAGGAGGCGTGGAGCTCCGCTGTATAGCGGGACCGCCCCGACCTCCATCACCCCTGTGCGGTAGCCCGCCATTTCAATGCAAACTGTTGACTTTTGTCAGGCGTCACAAAAATAACCAATGACTTTCTTAACAAAAAACACCGTGAATTATGTTTATAAGACGAAATTTTACCCAGTGAGACTGAATGTAATTTAGCCCAATGGACAATGAGGGTTTATTAGAAGTGTTATAACTCTAGGAAAAATGCGATACTAAATATTTGTAAGAAGATGGAACACAGCTAATTAATTAAAAATGGAGAAAGTATGAAAATTTCTATGGACAGTAGAAAATAAAATGAAATTTTCTGAAACAGTTCAAAAGCAAAAATTATATCATGAATAGACAAGAAAATGGACTCAGAATCAAACATAGAAGACTTTAACAAGTTTCGAACTACGAACTGGCGCGGATGAAAAATTAGTAGCTCCAATCGAGTACTATGAATAAGTTTGACGTTAACGATATAGTGCATAGACCCACTCATAATACATGAACGAACGTTAAGTGATCTGTTAATGATGTATCGATGGTGCATCGAAATCGATCAACAGTGATCCTTCTTGGACCAACTCAGGAACAGATCGAAACATGATTGAAACATGATCGAAACATGATTTAACACCATAATAGAGAAACTGTATCCCTTTCCAGGCTTATTTTTTGCCATGGGACCATAAAGTCAATTATTATTGGGAAAACCTGTATTTCATTTCGTCTTTCCTCGGACATGATTTGGACTAACATTCGCACAGAAGTAACCATATAAGTGAAGTTCTACAAGCTCCTAGATTTCGCACAAAATACAATAAAATTCACGTAATTCTTCAATTTTGATATCGGAAGCAACTTTTTTCATGTTGATTTAGCAACTGACATAATACGTAACTTGAATTGTACGAGTATACATGAAATTAGTACATTATTACCGAGCGAAAAGAAAAGGCTCTTTTTTCTCACCACAAGCAACATCGGGGAAATGCATATTTTCTATTTTTTTCTTTTCATAGTTTTTGTAAACAAATCTTCGATCCTTCCCGAACATAACTATGATTGAAAAAAACAGTATGTGAATCAAGACCGTTCTTATTCATCTCTATAAGTTATTTTTTCAAAGTTTGCCTATCGTTACCTCATATCTGAAACATAAAGTATTCTTTTCTTTCAGTAAGTTTTCACGTGGAAATTAAAAAATATGGAATAAGGAGACTCCAGAGGAAATTCTAAATATGAATTCACTCAGATATAATAAAGTATTTGGAATCACGCTAAATACCCACTAAAAGAATGACATGACGCTGGAAAAACAGCATCATCAGAAGACCGAGGGAAATGATTTACATGCATAATATGCAACCAATGTTCATAGTTCTTCCCCATCACGAGGGAGGGGGCTTATCGTTTTTTTTTATAAAAGTATTTGAGCTCATGTTTAGGCTACTACGTTTACGCGACTGTGCCTACGAGTTCACAAGACAAGCGGCGCTAATTAATAATTATTTCCGTCACAACCAGCTACTGACGATCGTCGTCGTGAGCGTTACCACGATGCGCGACTGCCAGACGTAAACCAAGGAATGAAAAAAACTTAATTCCCATCAGCTTGACATGCGTACATAGTACACACGTATTTGTCTTTAAATGCTTCATAATTACTGGCAGGGCACTGCTGTAGTTCAGTGGGGTTTAATTTTCCTTTCCCGAAAGAAGTATTCTTTGATTTTTGAAGTGTGAAACCGGACTCACGCGATACACAATAAGAGCAAAATGTTATTTTTTCATTTGAATACTGAACAGAGGTTTGGTGTGAATTAAACTTTAATTTAGCAACTTATAAGGGTATCTTAAGTTGCAACACTTTCCCATTCTCCAAGATCCTGTAGCTGCTCTTTTAAAACGAAACAATGTCATGTAATTCATAACCTTCATGTACAAGTGTTCCAATAGAGTGTAGTTGTTACAGTACGGTGTATTCAAATTGAACGGATATTACAAATGTATAGGTTTATTTACACGATTCTTCATCTTGTTTTCATCATTCATTTAACACAAACAAAATCCTCTGAAGATTTTTCACGATCTCTCGAGCTGGCCAGTGTAACCGATATGTTTGGCAGCATTGTGTCAATTTTTTAAGTGGATATGTTCTCATGAGCTCATTGTGACGAACGAATGTTTGATGACCAAAGCCTTGCTGTCATTGCTATGTGACCCAGATTAGACTTTACTACCCTAGGTGCTGAGTTCAGTACATTCAATATTATTACTTTTACATATCATATGTCCTTGTTTAAACAAAAATGCAGCCAACCTACAGGAAAGCTTGTCCTACAGTTTTTGTTTGCTCTACGCTCAATGTAGTATTGATGTGCTCTCAAAAAATATACACAAAATTGGGAAATGTTAGTCGACTCGAAAATGCTTCGGTCAGTAAAGAGTTAAGGAGGAGCTCACTACTACAGGTTGTGAGTGTTGAACAACTATAGGGTAAGACAACGTTTGCCTTCCATCATTTTCCCAACGGATCTCTCGATGATATTACGTGATGGTGGGTATGAAATTATAGAGTAGAAAGAATGAAGCTTTTGCTCTGTCTTTATTATATATTTTTTCCTGTTAATGTTGAATTTTGTTGGTATGAGTTTAATTAGAGGTATCGGATAGCTGAGTCCCTAAACTAAACGAACGAAGGGCGTGAGAAAAAACGAATGTGAAACTTCTCATAAACTTTAACCCAGAGAAAGTAACAGCATATCTGAAGATAGCACATCCTGAAAATCTATGTGCCCACGTAACAGTACAAATAGTTGAAATAATGAGTACACGGACTGCGCGCTCCAGGGTTCTAATTAAAACTTAAGCAGACGGATCACCCCAACTCGCTAGGAGGCTCCTGCTGACGAGCGAGAGCTACATCTCGGTGTTCTCTTAGGGGGGGCGAACGTAGAAAATTAAATTATTGATTCTTGTTGTTCATATTCGTTTTTTAGAAATGACTGAACAAATAACTTTTTTGTGACTGCGTTTAGAGTGATAATTTATTCTAACAATGATAACTCGCTAAATCAAGACACGTGTGCCTCCTCTCTCAATGTAGATCCTCTCAAAATTTGTTTTCTGTCGTTTTCGCATATATTATTTTCGTCCTTTATCGTATTGATATGGAGTGTTCATTGACGTATTTCATTGATTATCACGTGAATAGTTAACGAAACACTCATGGGGACAATTGCAAATTCTATTTCACCCATGTGTGACTATTCTGATNTAGAAATTCACAGGCATTGCTTCAGTTTTACTTGAAGATAGGAGAACCGAGAATGTGAGTTTAAAAGTATTATTTCGTCTAAAACTGAAATTTAGTGATGTATGTTTGAGGCCATCTACTGATATGTTATACATAGAATATAATGATAATTAAACGATCGACTGGCTCTGATGTAAAGCTCCAAATTGCACAAAAACTATCAGCATCGATATATTGTGAGCTGTGAGTGCGAGTCAGTGTCACACTGCTGACAATGAAGGCCATGACCACGGAGCTCAGTACCTTGGCAGTGCCGCACGGAGGACCTCGCGGTCACCTCCACTGAAGGTCTCGAGGTTCCTCGCTCTGCCGGAAGAAGTCGTACATCGATCGCAGCTTTGTGTGCTCAGGCAGCGAGCAACGAAATCTCATTTCTGTGCAGTGGAAGTCCAGATCTCTTGTATACGTGTTCGTTGAGCTAATATTTCTGAAAAATTGCAGAACATTTCTGCGGGAAAAGTTAATGCCAATGTACGTTATTTTGATGAATATCTAAAAACTCAAATCTTCCTCTGTGTTAAGGCATTTTGCCCTAGGTCTCATTTTTTGCTGAACTCACATTTATCATTTGTGCAGATAAATAATATGACAGTGCATTAACTTACGTAGTTATACAGGGTGGCCCAAAAATGAGGTACCCTTTCATGAAATTGTGTCCTAAACATTTGTTAATGTATCAGTGCTACCGATGTCAATGAGGGTACCTTACTTTTGCGCCACCCTGTATATATACGCGTACATAACCAATGAAAATAGTTTCCAATTTTTCTTTGATAATATTATTATTTCTAAGCGAAGAGAAAATGTAATCCTATGAATTGAACCTACAGCATATTTATTCATGTATAAATATCAAATAAACTAGACCATGTTTATTTGGTATAAAAATGAACAAAATTGAGCTAAATTGTCGTTATAGGTAGTTGTCATAGCAACTTTATTTCTCGAATACGAACAGTATTTGATATTTTCTTTATTTTTTTGGCGCATTTTCATCATTCGTGTAATTGATAAAGTACTTTTATCCAAAATCATTGATTACTCATAGGTAATATTTGACGGAGGATGTAAGGCGAGAAGCAACACTTACGAAAACACGATGGCGTAGTGAGTTGGGGACGAATAACTTCACTTGAATCGACGTTTTTTCGCAAAAATTTACCGATCTTCTACGCCACAGTGATGTCTTCTGGTCAGTGATGTCTTCTGGTCAGTGATGTCTTCTGGTCAGTGATGTCTTCTGTAAGATACAACAGCACGTGGCATCGTGCCTTCCCCTCGACCGTGCGTGCGACAGTTATTATCAGCATCAGCGAAGGTCAACACAACGGTGTGTGTCGGCTGATGGGTTCAATTTCGTAATTTGGGATGGGCTTTGCTAAGCCCGATGCGTTAACGTCAGGGCCCTCTTGCACTATAGTGGCCCAATGAAGTGCTAATTTCTACAATAGCTGACTGTCTCCTTCCCCAACTTCTGCGGTGTTTTCAACTCGCGATTAAGTTACGTTTTCATTACAGTTTCTCTCTAAAGTCGTCTAAAATTGATTGTGAATATTTTCTCAAAAATAATAGTGCGCTTTTAAAATAATACACAAACATACAGTAGTACAAATCTGAATTCCTATTTGCAGATCTTACCTCCTTTCGTTTAATTTTATACAAGATTTAGTTTCATTTATTGATTCATGTTTTTTTTTGGTAGTATGACGAGCGTGCTCTCCCTCGTTATTTTACTTATCATTAATTTCAATTTAAGTGAAGGTCACGACAAGTCGCATCCCGAGCAGGTTAGGCCGGAGGCAGAATAGACGTGTCGACTACACATATGTTGTGTTAGGGCTCGATCTGAGAGCGCATGTAATACGTTTCTTCGCGGCAGATTAAGTTTTTTTTATTTCTATGTACCTCATTAGGTCCATTCATGTAAGGGAGATACGAGTTCACATTTGTAAACTAAAATTTTTAAAATAATCTTTCGTTTCATGCGAGAGAATTTTTTCGCTGAAGAAAAAAAAATGGTTCGAATAATAATCTGAAAATGAGAATAAGGTAATTTTTTAAGCATAGTATATCTATGCCTAATATTTTGATAAGGTTTAGATATTTAAGAGGCTAGATATCTACATGTCGTTGTCTGATGTGTCATTTGACTGAGGAGTTAAAGTGCTGTTGCTAATTTTTGTAAATGGCAGATTATGAAATATTTTAAGTATTGATGAAAGAATTTAGAAAATCTTGTAAAATTAAAGTTTGAGTAACGGAATTTAGTGTATAATAGTGAAATGCTGCTGGTAAGAATGTGAGGTTTGATTGATAGATGATGAAAACAATGGGAATTTTGGAATATAAACTCAAGCCTTTATATCTTTGTAAATAATAAGATGGTGGAGGTGTCCGTGTCCTGAGCAAATGTCCCACTGATATGTTAAAGGACTTCAAAAGTTGTATAAGAGCTAAAATTTCACGGAACGATATTTCCTACAGTGGTATATATCATTGAAGGTAGGCAAAATTCATTCCGAAGTTGCAGATGAGGTGAACGTTTTACTCGACTGTCTTAACAAATATACAAGCGCACCAAAAATAACCGAACATGTGAGTTCCGGTTAAATACCTTGCAAACTTATCCCTCAGTTGATGTGAGGGTCAGCTTCACTTTCAATCCCGGATCACGAGAAGCGTGTGGGCGCATATGCTGCATTCAGATTGCTGGAGCTGGGCTTGGTCGGTGAGCAGTATTACCTTCTGAACTCGGCGAGAACATGTCGTCTTACAGCACAGAGCAAAAACTCCTGCCATCCATGTTTTTATGCATCTCTCTGCGTGGAGGTGTGTGTGTCACATTCATGTAGCGGAAATCATTCATCAAAGTTATACATTTTACGAAGATTTATACCCTTGAAGAACACTAAACTACCTCTCAGCACAATCGTGTTCTGTATCTTCCATAATAACTTGAGGTTCAGAACAGGAACTTCACTCACGTTACTCATTAATGAACCCACTATAAGGGCCAATATCTCCCCCTGTCTGCTAGAGTTTGTGGGCCACTAATTCGCTGTGTTGTTTTGTTGTCCGCCGCCTGTGGTGAGACAATCCGGTTGTGGTCAAAAGCTTGTTGCCATGTTGTAGGTAATATACTTCGAGGTTTTCTAAAACCTAGTGTACTTCTAGGTTTTCTCACTTAGTATCCTCTTTTAATATCATTTATATCCCCGACCCATCCATGTCGATGCGTTGTACCTAAAGTATTACATTAACTTAATTTATATCAACTTAATGATATTCATTGCTTTCATTTCAGCATATTTCAGGGAGAGATTCAATATGAAAGTAGCTGGCTCTTCGTGGAGCCGTTTTGGGCTCAAAGCCTCGTTATTCTTTCATTTATTATCGTCATTGAGTGTTTCTGTGATTAGTGACGATACTTCATGCCCGCCATACAAAGCAAGCAAGGAGTGGACTCACAACCACAACTTGATTGATGAGCTCGCCGTTACATCTCAAACGTCTGGGAATGTTTTAAACTTCATGAGCGACCTCACCAAGACTTACGATGCCACGCCATTTTGGTACAATCTCATTCAAGCCATCGCGCTGGCATCCGGCATCAGCACGACATCAGAGGCCGTCGTTCATGACCTTGTTACTTCATCCTTCCACGGCGAGAACCTGAACTCATCCCTCAAGGAAGTCCTTGTTGCCATGAAGTGTAACGAAAATTCAGTGAAAATGACCGAGTTGAGTGCTCTTCCATACGGTGAGGTCTCGAAAGAGAAGCTTCATTCCAAGGAAGGTGCAGCAGCCCCAGGAAACTATGCAGGAGCCGTGCCATGGAGTCCAGCGCCGGAGCAGGAAGCGCGGGGCAACTCTTTGGCCGGTCAGTATGATGCAAGCGCTCGTGTGGGGGAGGGGTGTTCGTTGCGTCCATGCTATGAGTCGTGTTCATAACGGATACAATGAGCTGTTAGTCGTGCTGGCTTGAGATTCTTTGAATAAATACTACGTAAATTTACAATTAGGGTAACTTAATTACCCCGTAGTTTTTAATTGTTGCAAACATTCATCACGACCATTGTCGTCGAATAAATAAAGGAAGATATTTCCGTGTTGCTGTAGTTGAATAAATGTGCTGCATGCACAATTACAGTTTACATTTATCAGAATAAAATACCTATTTCTAACTCGCTTTGTATGTACGATGGGTTTTTCTCAAATAATCACGTAGTTATGACATGTTGAGGAAAATTATTACCCGTATTCCACGGCTGTATAATTATTGGCGCATCGCCCCCGACACGCAAGCGAGGAGGTGCGTCTTCTTGTGGTAGTATGATATATCTGTTACGGATGAGTGCTAGCCTCACTCTTCCGTTAAATGTCAGTAGCACGGATACGGGCTTGGAATGATGCTCGTAGACACGGCCAGAATGCGAGCGTGTGATGATGTGCAGAGAAGTGTTGTCACGTCGCTCTTTATTGGAATGAATGTCTGCGAATATTTGAGTTATTTTGCTATTATGATGGGAGGCCTCAGTGATGGGAGGCCAATTCATTGACAGTGCCTCAGGGCGCTGTATCGGACGTGCGTAATAACACAAATATATTGTGCATGCATATTAACACCTGAACGTCCAGTACGTGATAACACTAAAATAGAAAATGTGACGAGGGCTGGGAGTAGGTATCGCGAGACGGGATGGTATATTGCACAACGTCATTTACGATGCCGATTATTCTGAGTTGCTCTTACTTACCATTTCTTCCGATTAGCGAATTTTCACTTACTAGGGTAAAGAGCACCCTAGTGCTCTCCCCTAGCCCTCCATTTCACACTTGCATTGCCCTCAGATGACGCGTCGCTGGAGCAGGACCGTTACAGGCGCGAGCTGCGGGACCGCCGGCGCAACTCCGTGCTGCCCGACATGCACCAGCCCTTCTTCATGTCAGAGGCCGTGCCGTCGTCGCTCGTTACGAGACGTGAGCGATTACTTGCTAATTTTCGTATAGTTTTTTCTTAGAGTCTCCATAGAATGCTTCGTCCATTTTGCTCGGACGTACCTGAAAAGAAGTTTCATTGGCGTACAAACTGCTCTTTCTTTGGTGTGAAGCTTGAGTTTAAGGATTCTGTGAATCACAGCGAGTATTTCTACTGAGATTAGGGTGGTAATAGTTGTAAAATTGTGTAATGTTATTAACTATTTAGCGTCCTTTCGTTTTATAACACTTGTAAGACATATATATATATTATTTTGTGATTTCATGGAAAATCTTTCAAGAGTAATATGAGCCATTTAAAGTCATCTTGCTTTGATATAAACTCCCCGTGCAGAAAGTTAGTTTCCTGCTACTAATTTGGTGCAGGACGACTGCGAGCTGCGAGCACGAATAATGGCGGTAGTTCTGCACGGTACTGAGTCAACAAATGTTTTAATGTACACCTGATCGATTGCAAACCATCCGTACATCAACTGATCTCGTAGTGCGGCTGCAGTACGTGGACGATCTTTTCGACGTTTAAATTGTCGATCTAAGTGCTCCCACAAATTTTGCATTGGGTTCATGTCTAAGGACTTAGCTGGACCAAATCTAAATGTCTGACATACCACGAAGGACTGTCATTCCAATTAATGACAGTTCTGGCCCGATACACTTGTTAGTTATCAGTGAACCAAAAGCAAAATGTGAGGTCCTGAAAG
>VOMN01135111.1:0-17762 GCA_014899125.1 Orchestia grillus | reverse complement strand
CACGCAACAGCCAGCCGAAGTGACACCCACGCAACAGCCAGCCGACGTGACACCCACGCAACAGCCAGCCGAAGAGACCCCATCGTGACGGCGACCCGCCAATGCACTGTACTCATCTCTTCCGCGATAGGACCTTAGATAGAAACGCTGGAGAACAAGCTGCTTATTTATCGGAACACTCACGGGCTTGCGATTGCCGTTCACGTCACTTTAGAACATTGAGGAGAGAGGCACAGATATGTACAGATATGTAAAGGGAGGTCTTTTTTTTGTAGTATCCTTTGGACTTCATGAATTTCAACACAATTTAAAACAGAGATTTTTCGTGCTAAGTATTTACCATTTACCTGGAATAACGAGCACTACTCACAGTAGAGGGGTTAAAATCACCAATAAATGAAGAACTTTTGGAAAAAAGGAAAACTACAAATATAGAATAAAGCCCATGATTGTTGTCGATCTATGTTGATCCACAACATAGAGAATCAGTTAATTAATCAATACCTAAATGTGAGTTCAATTTGACTTTGGTTACATTTCCTGCATTGTATTCTGATACTCTTCATTTTTTCACGCTTTTTTCGAGTGATAAGCAAAAGTTCTAAAAAATAACTTGTTTCGCAAGCGAAAATTCTCGATGTTCCTTAGAAGTCTAGTCACCTTGTACGACACGGAGAGAACAACACAACTAAGAAAGTACTTGAAACTACGATCGACTACTTGAAACTACGACTACGAGTAGACGTTTTATAGTTCTCTGTATACTCCTGATTGCAAAAAGTGTACTCTGAATAGGATGAGCGAGAATGTTTTGTTTATACATTGAAGTATATGATGGAAAAGGATACACAGTGAATGTGGCAGACCTGTTTACAGCAGTTGTGCTGGAAAACAGGATTGATTCAAGATATAAAATGTTAAAGTTGCTCCTAAAGATCACTTTGAAATGAGAAGATTTCTGCACACTTCGAAGCACCAATTAAAAAAACAAACCACGGTGGAGAATTCGCAATGATTGCGACTGAAAACGATGTGTTCGATGAAGGCAGGAAAAGCAATAGGTAGAACAAATGTACTACTTATGATTCATTTTCCCTGGTAGAGCAGATAGGAGTGTGAGTTTTGAATAAACGGTAGTTATATTTCTCTTATTTTAATATTTTAACAAGACAAATTTTGCGCACTTCTCCTCTTTTGTAAATTATTACCAGAAAAAAATAAGCCTCTTAAATTAATTCTGTGTTCTTCTTCATTAAGAACAGACTTCATCCGACGTTTACCCACAAGCCAGATTCCAGCTCCTAGAACACTGGAGGACAAAGCTTGAAAAACTTGATCGTTATCGGTGATGATCTCGCTGGCATGTTTCCACACTCGTCTCAGAGAGAAGAACCTGCGCAACAACTGAAACATCTTCAGTTTTAGTCATTTTTATACGTCGATGGTTCTTCAAGTGTTCAGTTCCTCAGGTTTGCAAAGCTCTGTTACGGTGCAGCTGTTTAAAATACCTCTTACCACTGAATTAATTAAGATCAGATAAAAATTCAAAAGTTAAAGTTGTTTACTGAGGGATTTAGAATTCGCTAGAGACGCTTACTAAGGAAGCTCAAAGTGTGAATGGTACCGGTAAACTGTCGGAAGACATCTGCAATGGTCCACCTACGTTTTTGAAATTTTTTGCCAGTCTCCGACATGAACGGGAGCAATTTCCGTCCGGACGGACGGTAACGGAACTTCCTGATGTTCATTCTGGAAATTGATTTCTCATTAGGTTCCATGCACCGACGTCCCTTGAATCACGAAAGCCGCAATAAACAACACGGTTTGTTTTTCCAAGTGCAACGTAAATTTCTTTACAGTTCAGTTGACGCGGAAGTACATGAGAAAAACGTACAAGAAGCAAAGAAATATTGTCAGAAATCCTGAAAAATGATTCAGTGTATTCAATAAATAACTATCGCACATACTGCGGATGTCTGTGAACTTGTTCAAATGAATATAATTTGATCAGTCCTCAATTGTCAAGTCCTTGTGTTTTATGGGGTGCAGGATGAAATAATGTTTGCATTATAGTGGATTCCACATACGTAGTATCTTCACTTTCTTTTACCTTTTCAAACACCCATACAAAAAAAAGCGCAGTCTTCCATGGAAAAACTAAGAAGACGTTTTTTAGACTTCGTTTCAATTCCTTCGAGAAGTGGCAGTTTAGTGCATTGGACATCACATGGAGATGCGCGCAGTCATCAGTCATTGAAATAAAAATCAAAATGCTGTTAATTCAAAACCAAAGCTGACGTATCCTAAGAAAGGTTAATGATGTCAGCACACTGTCACAGCACGGCCCGCCAGTTGTGCCATTAAAGATCCAAGATTACGCCGTTTACGGCAGGCACGTTTACCATGCTGATTGACGGGTGACCTCTAGAGCGTCGATGCTCACTCTGCACAACAGTTTCGCTAAATAAGAAATAACGGGGAATCATACTTTCATCGTTGAATTTTCGAGAGTTACATATAATTTTCAAGAATTACTTAGTTGCTAATTCATTACATGGAGACATTACTCAAGACCAGAGTGTTTTCGCCACGTTAACACAAGTATCGATCAAATTTGTTGAATAAAATGTACTGTCTGTCCTGACTCTCGCCATTACCAAAATGTCCATCTGCGTGAGTACACGTTCATGAACATTAAGAATTTGCTCAGTGCTGAATTTTTATTTTATGTTCGGGCTAAAAATCTGAATAATTATTCGTTAGAAAAGGTAATTGTTTTGCTTCCTCACAACGTTCTTAAAGACAGACCGTGTCTCTCAATTTCATTTTATCAAAATAGAGCTAAAGAAATTTGCTAGGAATTTGATACGGGCATTTTTTTCGTCATATGCCGTATGATGGATGGCGTTCATGCCTTGAATGAAAGATACATAAAATATTCCGTATTCACCGTGAATCTTGACTTAATCATCCATTCAGTTGACTTATTCAACATTGAGCGCGACTCGATGCGATGATAATAAATTAAGTTCACGGTCGATTTCCTGCGAAGGACGCTGGGGAGTGGCAGCTAGTCCTCTCTAGACCTCAGTCTCCTGTCCCATTATTAGGCTTAGCCTTAGCTGCCATTGGCTCGAGCTTGCCATTGGCCAAAGAAAGTCCAATAAACTTGCTGCAGTAGTCGTCCCCTCAGTAACCAGAGTTTGCAGTAAACTCGTTTCCACTCTGGTTTCTAATTATTTTTCTTCCTTTTCCCAGCATATCTGCTATAAATAAACTTTTTGATCTAAAATACCTGGAAATTAGAGTCTAATTTATATGAGAGATAAACATTCCAATATCGTGTGTACTACAATTCAATACTCATCGGCATAATATTTTCTACAATTTTTAATTAAATTAACCAAAGGCCTGTACCGATTTTAATTAGCACCCAATTCTCAGTTACCAACTGTTCTACCCAAACCGCTAAAACCATTCTCGTTCTTCTCAATTTGTTTCTCTTTTAAACAAAACAACGCAATTCCCCCCTAAAACAAAGCGAAGGAACGGCAAGTTCGGTTTTTATTGGAATTTATGCCCTCTTTCGCGTCACGGACACAGAGAAAAGTTTGACTTTTATGTAAGCTGTTCCTCTTGAATCACTCGAACTTCAGAGTAAACTTTGTACAACACACAATAAAATGCAATCAAAATTTGCATTATACAACATTTTACGTGCAGCCTTCGACCTACACGCAGCGTAATGAACGCGAGAGGGACTTTGATCTAAATTTTTTACTTGCGGTAATGTTTAGAGGTATTTCTTGGAAGAAGCTATAATATATGCCGTATAAATACGGATAGGCAATTCATAATTCTCCTTAAGAGCAAATAAAATTGCCTGAATACGACCAAATTAAATAACAGAGTTCGCGTAAGTACTATTGAAAAGCAGCTTGTTTTTCTTTATAATTTCATATCAGTTCACTTTCCAGCAGAGATCTGGCAAAGAAACTTGTTTTCAAAGTTAACTGATATGATAATTGTAAAATAAAACTTAATTTTGAGTCGCTGGTGCAGCACATGGAAACATTAATAAAACAGATATAATTTATTTAAATGCACGTGCAATTGAACATTTGAAACTGGTAAAAAATAAAAGAGCTCGAGGATTCCCCGTACCTCATGTTTCTCGTTTTTAAAATAAGAAAGAATGCTAAAGAACGCTGGTCCTCATTAAAGATAAAAAACCATGACATTCTTCTTTATTTACACTGTTCTACAGGAAACAGACAATAAAATTAAGACGGAAAGGTGTTTTTAATTAATGACGGTGGTTTTCAAAGTGCAAGTTCTTTTTACACAAAAAAACTCACAGAAGAACGAAAGCCTCTGGTCAACGTCCTCTAACATCGCGGTCAAGATTAGGGAAAGCAGGTCACTTTCAACGCAGATCAACAAATGCAGCAACCGCCTGACATTTTATGACATTTTAAGTAATTTGTTGCTAACGAAACGACGACAATTAGCGCCATACATGAATAAATATTCAGCAACTACGCAAACCTTCGCCTGATTTGAGAAAACGCCGCCGCTGTGAACGAATAATTTTACCCCGAATCTTCGTGAAAGCGGCTGTACTTTGCCTTATGTTCACTATTACATAAAAACTCGGTAATTTTTTCTATTTTGTTCCCATGAATTTTTAATTAAACACACAATAGAATCTTTATTTAAGATGCCAAGCAGAGGAACCGTTTGCTTCGGGCAAGTTCTCTCACAACTATGCAATAAAAATAAGAAGCGACCTAAAACCCACTGACCGACAAAAACAAAACCAGAAAAATTACTTTAGTTTCATCACGACAGGTGGTGAAAAGTGGGTCATTAAACTACAATAAAATGGCCTGCACCTATCTTACCTTTCGTTTATGCCAGTTGAGGGAATCAGTTGTTCACGTGTTGACACTGAAGAAACTTTAGAACCATTCACGTCGAACGAAAATGTCACGTAAAAAATCGGATTACACAGCTTACAGAACTGCCTCCACGAGCACTGAGGGCGCGGAGACCTGAGCCTGAGAGTGCTGCGAACGCTGCGGATCCAACAATCTTACTGGTGAGCCTGTCGCCTCAGAACTCGGAGGCCCGGGTGGTGCCCGTGCCAAAATGCAGTGCCCAACAAGTACTAAGCTCGCATTAAAACACCGAAAGGAAATTTCTTACTCGTCTGTCATGACCGAAACAAATGGCTGCCTGCTTCAGCTCGGGTCAGAGCTCTTAGGAAGTTGTGAAGTGCCTCCGCGGTGATGTGCTTCTTTTCTGGCAGCGTCTGTTCCCGGCGTCATGCTGTGAAGAGGAATTGTGCATGAGGTCATAATGATGACCTGATGGCTGTGACGTTGGTAGTTCATGGGAAAATTGGTGAAAGAAAGTATTACTCATGCAAAATTTCTTCTCTGCACGCGGAACAATGACGCAGTATTCGCTGAAGAATGAGAAACAAAGAGCTGAGAATCGTTCATGTTGCTAGAAAAGGAAATATGAAACTTTCGCCAGTACACTGACTTCTTAGCAACCAAACAAAATAACTTCAAGTAAATAACCGGGTTAGTATAATAACTATATGCGAAATAAAATTTTTAAGTAAAATTAAAATGTATAAAGACACACAGAGAGAACAAGGAGTGAAACAGCAAATTCTGATTCGAAGCTGTACCTGTCAGCCATGTTTAAACCAATGTCTCGTGCGCATCAATGAAAATAATATAAACAAGGTATCCTTTGTAATTTGAAATACAAAACGAATTTACATTTTAAGCAAAATTATGACTCTCTCACAACCGTATGCAACGAAAAGCATCACAGCAAATGAACCAGATACGTTGCCAGAAATTTCGTAAGCGAACCCAGACACCGAGCAGCAGCACTTCTCGGTACCATCCGCGGCAGCTCGCGGTTGGTTACCTCACAGATTACAAATCGAAACCTGATTCATTTTCTGCCGCAGCGGGCAGCATGCTGTAATTAGATCGCTCGGGTAAGAGGTGCTCGGGAAGCAAGAGACTATTCGTTTAGGACGTACAAAATTTCCTCGGAGTTTTCGTTCTTGTGGAGAAAATGTGTTTTTCCGTGTAATTTAGAGTGACATCGCTTCGGGTAACGAATTGCCAAGTGCTGCTTAAAATACAATGTTGTCACGTGCAGTGGCAAGCCTAAAAATTAGGCTATGGAAATTATTTGATTGGGCCTTGGTGCAAGCGTGAAAATCATTCGTCTCCATTGATCATGCTAGCAAACTGAAGTAAAAAGCTAAGGGCACAAACCACTCTATAGAGCATTATCACGTTATACTTTTACACGTAGCTGTGCGGTACGTAGCTATGTGATCCTCTAGAAAATAATGAAAGTACTTCGTGCGTACTTTCCACAAAAAGGTGTCAGTTCAGCTTAATATATTAGTGAATTAGTTGAGAGTTACAATAATGCAATTTTCATCCGTGCGCAGCTAAGGTCATATTGATGTAACAGACTTGCAAAGACAGGGTATGTTTGCTCACGGTAGATAGCTATTGGTACCAAAACATTAAAATTAAAACTTTTATTTACTCAGTTTTCCTACGCAACGAAAGAGTAGCCAGAGTGAGTTAAGCTTTCGGATTGAATACAGTAGACTTACTGGAATTGCGTCACGGTTAACACCCTTAATTCGCCATACCGTCGCATGACTCAGGAAAATGTGTCACAGTACATTGATGATACACACTGTGCGTCGGTTTTGTGGCAAACGTTCGGTAACAAATGACAAGAAGAAAAGACTTTGAAGAGCAAACGTTTATTCTGAAATCGTGCAAAGCATGTTAAAACTTTGTTTTTCAATAAGTTAGACTACAACCTCCAAAATAGGGATGAACTTCACATGGAGACTTCTGTTATGAACTTATCATATACCCTGTACTGCTGGACTGTTGCGGGCNCAGAGTGAAGTAGTGATTAGTAAGTCAAGCTGAATATTAATCATATATATCGTGTGATTGTTTGTACTTACTTGATAAAATTTAAAAATTACTGTCGAAAGATAAGCTATGAAATATGACAAAAAGAGTTAAACCTCATATGAATTGTACAAAATTAAACAATATGAAACAAGTCTTTCTTTAGTGCAGCTGTCATTACTGAAGTTAAGTGTAATTGCTGGGAAAGTGAAACTTTCCAGCAGGCAAACTGAGTGTAATATAACACAGTCAGCGTCTGTTAGTGCCATCCCCTTTATATGTAAACAGAATAAAGAGGATGAACTTGTAGCGATTAGTTAGTCGCTAACTATGGCGGTCCAACCCTCAGACTTCTCCTTATCTCCGAGTCGACTGAATATGACTGAATATCGGTGACTTGGAATATCTAAGGACTCGGAGCGAGTGTCTGAGGGAATAAGGACAGAGAGCGGACTCAACGGGGAAATGAAGGAGAGTTGTAGTTTCGTAATATATTTTGAACGTATGCGACTCGAGTCAAAGGCCAACGTAGTAACGTGAAGGTGCTTCAGACTTGTCTCCGGGCGCAGCAGCAGTGTGGCGAGCGTACCGCAGTTGAGGCCCGAGGTAGCGGTGGAGACTTGAGGAGAAGCGGAGAGCGGCGGAGAAGGTGTTGACGGCAGAGCTGCTGGCCGAGAAGTGAGTGAACAACGGCGTGCCTGGGCCCCTTATATAGTCGAGCCCTCGGGCTTGCAGGCACCAGTTCAGCTGCTGCGCGGCCGTGATTCGTTGGCCCTCGTCGAATGAGGATCCAGTTAGGCGTCGCCGGGTGCTGTAAATCCTACAAAGGCGGCTGCAACGCTCCATTCGGTTTCTTCATCATGTAGTGGTCACTACAAACTCCTTGATTATTATTCAATGTGCACTCATGGAGATGTTCTGAGTGCCAATCGTAAAACAATGATCACGTGGTCAAGGTAAGAACAAATAAAATTAATTTTAACTTATGCTTCTGTAATGTAAGCAAAATTTCAAGTAAGCTTTCCTAAACGAATTGTCTCTCAGGTACTAGCAGAATTTTTCGTAACGATGATAATAATATTGAATTGCCTCTAATAGCAGTGTCCGGAGAGAAATTATTTCTTTCAGTTCAGTTTATTTACCTTATTTCCATCGCCAACCGGAGTATTTGATCAAATTATTTATATTTTATGGCTGACTCGAGCGTCTATGAGTTTGCTGAATGATCATCTTTGGTAGAGCAAAATTTGCTGTCTCACATAAGCCGTCGACGGATTCCCAACTTTTGATTATGAAGATCTTACTGTAAAGTATTTTTGTTGCTGTATTTGAATTTTTGCAATGTGGTGATTTCGACAGATCATGACCTCAGATCGGGAATGTCTTCCGAAGCAAAGGCCTGGCAGAGCCCTCTACCCTCTTCCTTGTCTCAGCCGATTTGGTCGTTAAAATGGAACTCCGACTAATAAATTGTTATTATTGAGTACCTATGTTCTCCAAGTTCCTTTCATAATGGCCCAAAGAAACCAAAAACTCTCTCAACCCCTGACAAAACTAGAATACTAAGCACGATTAATACTAAGCACGATTAATATTAAGCACGATTAATCTCCCTGCTGAACTGCGTGCACCTAAGAACCCTATGCTCATGTGAAAAACTCAAGGGACCCAAAATACGAGTGAAGTCCGTGGCTACGGCACGCTGATGCTGATGATGGAACACTTATTATGGGATATATTTCATATCGTGCTGCCAAGTCCTCGTCAAACCCATCAGGTCCCATCAGGTGAGATTCCCCAGGATCAGCTGATGGAGTAAATGCCAAAATAACATTACAAATTCTGTCAATGGGGATCGAATTATTAACCACGCGCTAAACTTGACCTATAAATGAAGGCCAACATGAGCTGGGGTCTTTATTACAGTCTAAAAATCCCTCTGTTAATCGCAATTCCTACATACGGGTTCGCTCCTTCAGAATTCTGCCTGACATTTGGACTTATTGACTGTGCATCATTCTTTTCAAGAAAATTATCAGTGTACGACTTTGGGTTATATTATGCAATATTAAACCAAGAAAGGGTATCATTGGGAAAACGAGTTTGTCGTAAAACACACCATCCATACCTGGGAAACTGACCGAAGCTATCGTGCTGGCGTCCGCTAGCGGGACCCAGCCTGTAAGACGTTTGTTTGGTCGTTCGCCCAACGAGGAGCGTTTGCCCGCGCGCTGATAGCTGGTGGGCGGCGATGTTGAGAGCAGACCCAAGCAAATCGAACGCTGTAGAATGATTTAAAAAGTTTGATTTTATAGAGACAAGTAATGCACATCTCCGTCACAGTATCTGCAAATGAGAGCGTAATCCTAGAGTCTTGCGAATAGCTACAGTCTCTGTCAAAACTTTGTTGATTCCAACAGAGTCGACGTACAATACATCATTAGGCTTTAATATCGTATAACTACTGACGCATGAGTGATGTGAGGAATTTGAAGGCAAAGTTTCCTTTTTTAAAGAAATCACTCCATCGTTTTGCGAAAATCCATTTGCTCAGCCGGGGATAGAACCCTAACTTTCGAGCGATTAACGGAGGGCGCTACCACTGAGCCGTGAAGCTGTTTTGTACTGCACTATCGTCGGGAATTTGTTCTTTCATTCTATTGACATATTGAACTTGCGAGGCAAGAATTTGTTAAAAAATTAAGAGAAATGTATACTGCGAGAATATTTAAATTTTGAAAGTAAATATCAAAGTATAGAAAATCCTGGTCACATTGCTGGTCCAACTGTCTGTGTTAGCGTACATCACTGTGAAATAAAATAAAAAATATAATTTATTCTAAAATACGTTTCCTCCAATGCATGTTAAAATTCGAATTTTTGAATAGTCATAGTGCAATCTTAAAATCAAATGGGCAAATTATGTTGAAAGATTCGAATTGTGAAATTTAGTCTGCTGGCCAATCGTTTACCGGGAAGTAATGATAACCATGGAAGAGGCAATGTTGTCGTAGCTAAAACCCAAAGCATGAACTAGTAAATGAGTGAATTTAAAATGGTTCAGGTGACAGTAATGTATGTTGAAATATGAGGAAATTCTGACGGCATAGAGTTCCACGAATGTACGTACAATCAACGTCGAGAAATGCCCGATAAAAAACTGCTTAGTCAGAAGTTTTCTCATGTTAGAAGCAGTTGTGCAGTTGAATAAAATCTTAATGTATTTTCCAAATAAGCCAAAATTAATGCATACACAATCAGTCAATAAACTACTTAGAGTTAAGTTTATCGTATAATAGATAAATGTGCAGTTGGGTGTATGTAGAGTAAGTAGATTAACGGTAGGCTCAGGGTAATGTACAAGCGTAGGATAAAAAAACTAAGACTCAATTTAAGAGTATATATCTTACTTGAATTCCTGCTATAGCTTCTATCGGTGCGTTCAAGGCCCTTTAATTTGCATTTCATGAGTACTAATTAGTAATTTTAAGATATAAGGATCCATAGAGCCCTTATGCAACTTTTTTAAGAAGCAAATGCTTTTAAATCATAATTGATTTGTATATGGAATTTATGCCCAATTCTCTCACTATTTTTCTAGCTCTTATTGATGACTCTCGTTCACGGTTGTAAAAAATTATCTCAATAGAATAAACACTTCTTTGAATATTTTTTCACTTAAAATACTGTATTATTAGCACTGCACGGCTTACATATACTGGTGAAAGTTATCGTGGTATGACTAACACATATTAATAAGAATTATACATCTACTGTAGTTTTGATTTAATACACAAGAACTCAGCGCAAAAAGAAAATTGCGTCGCAAGCTTTGATGACACTTGTGTCCAGGTACATCCTTGTCAGAATTATGAATCATGCTCATGTTTTAAAGTAAAAAAGCTAATTTACTAATTAAAATATTTCTACGTGCAAGGAAATTGTAATTTTTATGTTACTGACGATCTGTGTTAATATTTAATAATGTTTTTTAAAAGTACTTATAAGGGTTACATTTTCACTTTGAGCCTTTATTCAGTTTATGTTGTGTTATGTTTACATTTGTGATGTCAATTATTGGGTAATATTTAGCACTTAGGGACTCTTCAAACTGTTGAGAAAAAGGATGCGATTGTTTATTTTGGCCAATGTTTACCAAATGATTATTCTGTCGTTGTTACTCTAGCAGAAAGGTGCTGCATGGTTATAATCTGCTTAAAACTGATGCATTATGAAATTTGAAATTGTTAGGGATCTATATCATTGTTTGTTACTATGAATCAACCGATTATTATTATTGCAATTAGTAAGTGTTAACAATAAATCATTCATTGCTTATATATTTTCATCTTTGTCCAAATAGGTTTTAGTCTCTTATTAAGATTCTTACGGTTGTTCATAACAAGCAAAAAAGCTACAGTGGTTTCCTGGTGTTCAGCTATGTAAGGAACTCACACAGTCACTGCATTTTTTTTAATTATGTTACTGAAGAAGTTTGTTTTCAAACTTCAGCAAGTTTTCTCTTAATGCTCTAGGTAACTAGATTGCAGATACTGTGTCTCAAGCATGCCTATCTTTCACCGAAGCAAGTATGAATCATGGATGTATCTCTTAAAAAGAGTTTAACTATTGTGGACATTAATGTTGACAAAAGGCTTTAAGTAAGTGATGGTATTATCAGAAATATTATAAAACTATTGAGCTATTAAGGCAAATTTGGCAACTAGGTTACAAAATCAGAACATTTTATGTTTTTCAACTAAGATTTTATACCTAATACAGTAATACTGCCAAAAAATCATTTGATATTTTTAGTATATGATCTTGAAAACATAAGGCCAATATCTGAAGATAGCTAATGTGTGGAGAAAGGATATTTATTACTGTTTCTAAGGTACTTTGTTTGCCTGAGATATTGAAAATTCATTACAATCATCAATTGAAATTTTGTAGTCCTGAACAAGAATGTACCCAGTTTTTTGTGCATTATGGAGGGATGTAGAACCAGAGTCAGTATTTTTAAGTTCATTGAGGCCAAAAATATATGCTAGACAATTTTCTTTATAATCTTTGTCATTACATGTCTAAGGTTGCACTTCTTTTTTCATCATTTGTACTAAGTCACATCTAACATCTGGTGGAGTTTTGGAGTGTATGGCAGCAAAATAAAACTGGATAACAGGTGTTGCCAAAGGATAGAATTTAGGATTTGGAAGAATCAATTTGTATTTATATTTTATTCAGAACATTGAAAAGGTGATCTTGTTTTGGCTACATAGCTAAATTTTAGCTATTTAGTTTAATTGTAGATCATTTTCAAAGTTCTTGATGATGTTTGCAAACATAGTTTTTTCTAAGAAAATCAGTGAATGTATAAACTATGGCATAAAAATACTGTAAAGGTTTGCTTTGAAGTTTAAAACTACAATTTAGTTAAAAATTAGGCAAATCTTTGTTAAGTAAAAAAAGTAGATATATCAGTGTTTAGGAAATGAATAATTGTAAATGCAAATAGAAAACAAAAACAAACCATAATTGAGTCCTCAATACACATATAGCAGTTTTTGCATAACATTCATCTATTTAGGACTATGTACTTGTATAAGGTAACTTATACTTGCTTATATCGATGGCACCTATGCCAAAAAATATTCATTTACATTTTGTTTTTTGGTACTAGTTTTATTCATTTATTTCCATATGGAAGTGATCTTATTTATTTTATTTTTAATTTGAAAGATTTTATCAAGATAGTAGATATGGTACAGTATGTCTGTACCATAGCAGAATACTTTCATCTTAATATTGAACCATTGTGTGATGAATTCTAAAAGGATACCTTCTGTATTCTTGGATATACATTTGCCATTACTTGCAACCATATTCTCTTAACAAGATAGTATCAGAAATTTGTGTTGGTTGTGTCTTTGATTTAACAAGCTCTTTCTTAATATGTTAATCATTTTCATTTTTTCAGACAATCTTGCTTCTTAAATATTGACTATTCTGTTGTTTCATATCTAATAACTTCATCATGGAAGATGAATTTGTTGCAAGAAATTGGGAAGGAGCAACAGATGCTGTTTCCATGGTGAGTTTTTATGTTTAAATTTGCCCAACTTATGAAATATCTGCTTTGAAGCAGACATGTTTATCTATGTGTTATGCTTGGTCCTTTCTTACATGAAAATGGAAGTGGTACTTCATGAGATTCCTCAAAACCTACTGCCTACTAAAAAAAAGGATTACTGTCAATGTCAACTTGCTATGGTTTTTCATTCTACTTGGCTTAGCTATTTTGTGAATGCCTGAGTTTGAAATATTCTGTGGCTTGATTTGCTGGTATGCTGCACAAGTTTGCTCTTCAAGATAGAGAATCAAGATTACTCTGTTTTTTTGTTAGAGTTTGTTTTGTTGACAAGTCCGCTAAAAAAGTAGAACTAAACAATGAAAATATAAAAAGTGGAGCAATATTTCTTAGAAAATAATGCAAATTTAATTACGAAGAGAAAATTTTTAGCATTAATGTCATCAAACATCAAATTGTGTAACAGCTAGCACATACAAAAACCCAGGTTGGATCAAGTTTCATATTACTCTGAAACAAGTTTCTTGCAGTATTAATTAATTATTTTATTCTGAGCTTCCACTTTTGGTTGTCATTTGATGACTTAATACTCATGACAGATGCATCCAAAACTTGCTAAATGAATGCTACCTTAAGTTTGACATAAAAATTTACTTGTCATGTCCAAATATATTGAATGCTTGTGTCTGTATTGTGCATGTGTCAGTAAATCAACATGTGCATTAAGATGGAGTGTGCACATCAACTTTTGTGTCTGTGTTGTGCAGATGGTGGACATGGACGGTGGGGAGGAGGTGGCTCCTCTGGAGGTGCAGCAGAACTGCCTAGAGCAGTTTGCCACCACAGACTTCATCATGGAGCCAGGCATATTTTCAACCTTGAAAAGGTGTGCAATTGTTTTTTAAGCTGTGGGTGAACAAATTGATCTGGAGTGAAAGAAAGGATTTAATTTAATTCTAATTTGAGAACCAGTATCAAAATACAATTATAGCAAAGCCAAGCAGTGATTTTTTAAAATTTATGTCAGTATAAAAATGAATTTATTTTTTCAGTGTATAGTACAAAGTTGCTGGCTAGTTAGCCACTGAAAACAAGAGTGGCAAATTATGTTGCAACTCTGGAGATTTGTTCTACTGAATGCTTAGGTACCAAAAGAAAATTAAAATCAAGTCATTATTCTATTGAAAATTTGTTTTTTCAACTGTGGCTATCCTAAATTTTAGATGAGTTGTACTTTATTTATAAAAAGCCTTCAAGTGATGATTGGGACTTTTCTTTATTATTAGAACAGAATAAATGTAATTTTGCTAGAAATGACCAGACTCTCTTTTGTGAGCGTGCCCTATAGGCTGATTTGGTTAGTAGCTGGCCTTCTGATGAAATGAAGTTCTCTTTGACCTGTGAAGAATTATTTATGCACTAAATTCTGGTTTAAGTAATAATATATTGAACCATAATTCTACTGTATTAATATCAAAAATAGATGATGTGACCATATGATCACACCAGTAGAATTATGGTGAACTGTTTAGTAAGGTTATGTTTTGTTGCAGATACTTCCAGGCAGGAGGAAATCCTGAGCAAGTCATCGAGATGCTGTCTGAAAACTACCAAGCAATGGCTCAGATGGCCAACCTCATGGCTGAGTGGCTCATTTTGGCAGGTGCGGTCCTCATGGCCAGGGATGTGGCGCTAGAGTTGGCATGTTCCACTAGGTTAGAGTCTCAGCTGGAGCCAGAGTTGGCATGTTCCACTAGGTTAGAGTCTCAGCTGGAGCCAGAGTTGGCATGTTCCACTAGGTTAGAGTCTCAGCTGGAGCCAGAGTTGGCATGTTCCACTAGGTTAGAGTCTCAGCTGGAGCCAGAGTTGGCATGTTCCACTAGGTTAGAGTCTCAGCTGGAGCCAGAGTTGGCATGTTCCACGAGGTTAGAGTCTCAGCTGGAGCCAGAGTTGGCATGTTCCACTAGGTTAGAGTCTCAGCTAGAGCCTGAGTCGAGAGCATTGAGCAGTGAATGTAATTTTACCTCCAAATAAAAAATTGGTGCCAGAGTCAAGAGTCATGATTGAACAAAATCACAATATCAGAGCCAGAAACTTTTTTCACCAATTCCACATCTGTGCTATTGTCTATGTCTTTAGAAATATTTAAAAACATCTTGACTGCAGCGTGGGCTTATTTCAGGTCTTAGACTACTTGGTTGCCAGGTTGTGTTTATTTTGTATCTTAGACTTCTTTGCTGCCATCTTGTATCCATTCTTTGGTCTGGTGGCCGCATTGGTGTACCTTATGAGAGTGTTGATTTAAACATTTTTGTTGTTACTGTGTTGAAAATGAGTTTATTCTCTTTATTTTATAACTGAGTTACTGTTGCAAATATTCTGAATGCAAGGTATGGTCCACATGGCTCTTCCATTTTTTGTAAAATTTTTGAAGTTTGAATGGCACAATTATGGTACCCATATGTACATACTTGAACATAATGTATCTCACCTCTGAGATGCTGTAATAATTAGTTTTTTTTTTTCATTTTCTTGTAGCTCAAAACTTTTGAGGCTATTGTTCATGAATTTAATGTATTGAAAACTTATGCCATTTCTTTGTGGATGTAAAAAGCCAGGTTGTTCTCTTGAGATTTGTTACTTCAGCAATATTTGAGCACCAGTGCAGCATAGTGTGTGTTATTTAGATATTTCTCAAACTAAAGAAGTTTGTGTGATCACATTTATTGATGTTAGTTTATCAAATTTATATTTGTTCATTAATGACATACATTGAGGTTTGTAGATAACATTTGTGGGTTTTTTAATGAGATGTAGGTGTTGAAGTCTGCAGATGACATACCTATATTCAGTTTTGTAGATGACATTAGTTGAGAACTTTTGTATGTTGCTCGGACACAATTTAAATACTGTGACAGGGGCAAGCATCAACGAGGTGCAGGCGATGGTAGAGAACCACCTCAAGAGCGTCATCCTCAAGACGTTCGACCCGAAGAAGGCGGACACCATCTTCAACGAGGAGGGAGACGTGAGTTCTACACACGTGCTTTCAAGGCATCAATGTCGCCTGAGTTGTAGCTTGTAGTGCACGTTAAACCTCTCAAGTCCGGCGACTTCCAGACCTGAGGCAACATCCATATCCTGAGGCCTATAGAAATGGGCCAAAGCGCATCCCCGGATAAGAATTCTTTTTGAATCGCACTAACGTTTTTTCATTGTTGTACCGGATTGCAAGTGTTGCTGAATGACGGCATTCCTTGTAAGGGAGGATCAACCTGCAACACATTCTTTGTGTGTGCTGAGAGTGGAGTATTTCTATTTTATATTGAGAGTCTAAACTACCTACAGTATTTCAGGTTGTGAAGACCGTTCTGGACACATAAATAGTATGTAATATTAGTTACATGTGTCGTATTAATCACTTGCGTTGCGATTGTCAATACAAGTTACGACAGATAGCGTTAGTTACGTGTGTGGAATGTGTCGTGTGTCACAATATTTTCATTGAATTCAGTGGAACTGCGTCCATGCTCGACAATCATCTGGTCGCTGACCAACCGGATCGCCTCAGTGTGACCTCCTCGCCACCCAGGCGATAGTCAACTGCGTGGCGTCGATATCTGTGCGATAGTCAACTGTGTGGCGTCGATATCTATGCGATAGTCAACTGTGTGGCGTCGATATCTGTGCGAAAGTCAACTGTGTTGCGTCGATATCTGTGCTTGGACAGGCACAGTTATGGAGAATTAAGGAAGCTCCGACTAAAAAGTTGATCTGTGTTTTGTTTGGGGCTCGTGGTGTGAGTCTAATATCTCTGTACCCATTTCAAATGTGGAGAACAATGGGGAACTACATAGTTCCCTGAAGGTCCAAAGCATTCGAAGCAGGTACACTTGAGATAATATTAAAGTTTCTTTGTTTTCAGAAATAACTTAGCATGTGTTACACCAGCATTGATGGCGCTGTTCAGGAGACAGTGAGCAATTTTGGAGTCTCACGTACAACTGAGAAGGTAGCTATGGAATAAAGCAACCTTCCCGTGCTATTGACTTGTTTGTAGTCTAATGAAGTTCCGTTAAATATTGGGGACCAATTTGAGAACAAACAATCCTGGAACTAAGCAAGATTTTATTAGTGATTTTGTAGTGAGGTAGTGAATGATAATTGTAGACCTTCAGTTTGAATTTTTGCTCTCTTGCTTTACAGACCGGTATCAGTCGCTCGATTCAACAGCTCAACTAACACTTGTGCCCTCGTTACAATTGCTCCATTCTTTGAACTTTTAGCTTTGAGCTTAAATTGTTTGTTTCATTCATTCACCTCCACTGTTGCTGGGGCTAAAATGTTCAACATTTATTTCATTCTTGCAGTTTTAGTATTGCTGCACTCAATGCGGTTGTATGTTTATTTTCAATGATAATATCTGTTTCACCTATCATCTGGTGTCTTGTATGAGTTACCCTCGAATAGCTGGAATGTTTCTCCTTCTTGATGCTTCACTTTTATGAAAGAGAGAGCTAGTGTTCATTTGATGCTGGTACCATTTTAGAGAGCAGAAAGTTGTAGGGCTACAAGCTTATTAGAGAGTAAAAATTGTAGTCTTTAAAGTACTGCCGGCAAATTTCAGAGCGAAGAAAGTTGCAGCATTTGTAAAACTGCAGGCACCATTTCAGTGGGAAGAAAGTTACAGCATTTGT
>VOMN01135104.1:0-11850 GCA_014899125.1 Orchestia grillus | reverse complement strand
GATTACTTTTTGAGCTGATAATATCAGACTTGTGTCTATCTTATACCATTGTTTTATTATTTGTGTATTCTTATTCCGATTCTTTTGTGTAATTCAAATTTTATTCAGTGGTAAAACGATATACACGTTAGACTTTTCTTTCTCACTGGGTTATTTCAGAGGTCGTAATTGCAGTAACGTTTAATAAATGTTTTGAAGTATTATTAATTATAATCTTCAAACTTTATAGTTTTTTTTACATTATACAGTACGTACAATAACTGCAGGGGTCTTCAGTATCTAAATGCTCCTTTTGTATTCGTTTTAGAGACGGAATATAGACGGGACATGCTCGTTTAGATTTGAGTGGGATTTGCATATTCAACTAAACTGAACTAAATTCCAACATTATAAAATTCAGAAAAATTATATTTGGAAGCTCCAATATTCATCCAAAATTAAAAGATTAACACAGACCATACAAAGATGCACAGTACTAATTAAAATCTGTATTAGGTTTTGCTAGGTAGCGCACTCAGTCCTAATTATCATAGCTTATTGCCTTGCCTATTTTCGCCTCACCTCTTGCAGGCAGTGAAAGGTAAAGGGAAATTTAGCAGAGGCAGATAATAAGAACACATTCCATTGAGGGGGCTGTTATGTTCAATTCGCGCTACCAAGGAAAGTATTTTTTTTCTTACTCCGAAAAAGTTAGGTTAAAAATTGAATGCACGAAATGAGCCGTTATTTAACTGCGTTTCCTATTTTAAATTATACTTCTCTTGAGAAGCCGTTATTTTCATACATAATACTGAAATAACATGTGTGTGTACTACGTTAAGCCAGAATTTCCAACTATTGCATAAATCCCTCGAAGCTTTGAACTTCCGTAACGCTCCGAGCAAGAATTCTGAAAGTTAAGGTCCAAGTTAATCTACATCCGAATATTTCCAGTCTTGGCGATCGTGAAGACTTATATGATTACTGAAGCCAAACTGTACGAAAATTTCAAAAACCTACCATAAAAGTTCAGATTGCGTAACTTTACTTTTGAAAACAAGATTTTACCAAACGTTATTTGGCTAATTATTTATACCGATTTATCGACACGCTTCTGTGTGGAGCGCTCGTTAATTAAGCGCCTGGTAGAAAGGCGAAAAATAAGCTTGAGTCCACAGTCTTTCTAATAGGTTAAAATTTTACTTTAAAAAATTCTCAAAGTTAACTTTATGATAGAACTAAAATAGAAGAGCAGGAAAAACGAATATTCATAATCCGGTTTGACTAATTTTTTACAATAATTCATGTTTAGAGGAGAACTGATTTGGTACATTATGCGTGCTTCATCAATATTTCTAGCCAGGATTTAACTCTCTTGCTAATATGTTAAGAAGTTCATACGAAGTTGATTCACCAAGTTACTGTACATACAATTCACCTTACTAGTTTTCCATAAATCTTGGTAGAAAACCAAATATAAATATATTCACCCAAATAATCACACAATGTTAGGTCTTGAAAACCCCAGTAATCATACATTCTGAAATGATTATTGGAAAACAGTCGCAGTTAAATCCTCAATTTTGACTGTAAATGAATCCATCAGAGCCAAGTCACGCATTCTTCCTGTACACCAAAATTCCTCATCTCGTACATCTACCAAAGCCCAATCGAACTGCAAGTCAACCATTCCTGACAGCCTCGCAGTTTTCAAATCCTCAATCTCATTGTTTCGACGACCAAGTTCCAAAGTAAATTCACTATCAAAATCTACCGAAGCCTTTACTTAGATAGCCCAGTTGGACCCCGCCTCCTTCCCCATTACACGCAGCTGGTTCCGCTTCAATTTGGCCAACTCCTCAAGACCTCCATCAGCCCACGGCAGTGCTGCCTCATTTCAATCTCCTTTTCAGTTTTTTTCTCGCCCAGCTAGACCCTGATTTGACTTGAGAACTCAGCCATTTCCCCGCTTCGTTCTCAGTCCCGTAAAAAGTCAGACCGCCTAAGTGGTTCCGCTTCATTCGCAGGGAAGCCCCAGCTCTGGAAATTATTGACATTCAATAAAGAGGCAGCAAAGAGAAAGTGAAGGCCGCTGATGAACTTACCATCACGTGAGCGGTATCCGACTCGGTTGAAAGAATATTTCTTGCAATGGCACTATCTCCTTAGGGACGATTTCTNCGATTTCTTGCAATGGCACTATCTCCTTAGGGACGATTTCTTGCAATGGCACTATCTCCTCATGGCTTTAGGGAGACCAGTCTTCCGTACTGACGAACAAATTACACATCCGCTCCTTGTAACGTTTGCGTGAAAGCAACACTTCTTGAAGAAGTTTTTTAGTCAACTTAAACAGCGCATGAGCTAAAGTCTCCCACATGCTATACGTGTATGCATCATATACCTGGTCCCTCTCTTGGACGTTTGAGCTTTTTTACTGCGATAAAATGCAGTCAACATTATAGAGTCTCAAGAGAATTATTGTCTCACTCTTATGTGACCTGGCAAATTGTATACCTTGTGCGTACAAATTGTTCTACAAATCCTACTGAGTATGTTAATGACTTTAACTTTACCGGAATTGTGTGCTATTTGATTTGTGGTGGGCTGACTCGTGCAGCTCATGTAGATTGTTGTATGATATGAATGTGATTATATTTATGCCCAACGTAGATTGCTGTATGAATGCGATTATGCTTAGTGTAGATTGTTGAATGAATGTGATTATGCCTAATGTAGATTGTTGATCGAATGTAATTATGCCCAATGTAGATTGCTGAACGAATGTAATTATGCCTTATCTAGATTGTTGAATGAATACTACCAGGCCTGATGCATGTTGTATGAATGCTGTCGAGCCACTTGTAGTATGTTAAGGGAATACAACAGCGTTTCATGAAAATTTGTACATAAATAAATAGATTTTCTACAATTATGTACGTGTCGCATGAAAATTGCCACATAAATGGACACATGTCAGACGCCCCTGAACGCCGCCGCATGGACTGATTATGCACCCCAGTGTTGACGATGTCGTTAAACTCTGGCACACATCAATTTCTCTTTTTAGCGTTTTTCCTGATGCATGTACGATTTTATGTTACTTATATTATACTTATATATTATATACTGTGCTAATTATATATTAAATATTATACTTATATTGTTAAATGAAAGGTTTAAAAATCAGTTGTACCTTCAGTTTCAAGATAGCAATACCCATGTCTTAGAATAGTTTATGAAGCATTCCGCCTCAAACTGAAGAGCGAGATTATTTTCTAACTCGTTGTGACGAAAGTTCCAGGGCGTCAACTCACAATTTTAAGATTTTCTGCTTGCCGAACGAATGTCAATAATTTCCTCATCGTAGGGATAATTGAACATTTTTCCACAGGGTCTCAAGAGTATTTTTTTAATGTAGGTTTTTACGGAGACCTTCCAGCAGCTCCTCCTTGAGCTGCCACACTTAGCTAGAGTTCGAACTCCTGATGATTTGAGGCAACCATAACGCATGGCTTAACATTGCGATTTTTAGGTATAACGTCTTAGCATTCCAGTCGGTTCGCGTCTCGTAGTATGTATTTTTCCGCCAATGCTTTTAAATTGCATTCTTTGCCCTGAAATACCATGCTATCGATATGTTTGCCTTCATGCTTTCCCATGAACTTACGGACTAAAATCAGACATCTCTGTTTCAAGGTCAATATTGATAAGTAGAACATGTTTTTGCATAGATATTGGACAACGTGAACAACCAAACATACAAATTCCCTTGACAATGTTCACGTCGATTCACTTAACAAGAGTTGATCGCCACAACATCGGATATATTCGATCATTTTTAAGCCGATAGCTTGTACGTTTGAATTCAGGACCCCCAGCCTTGGCCCTGCAGCCTGGCTTACGGTAACTGCAGCACTTGCGGCAGTTACCTTAAGAAAATCGTTCTGAAGTTCAGGAAATGATGCGCTCACCGAAATTCTCATCAGCGCCTGTAAAGAACATTCCCGACTCTCTTCTTCCCGCAGTCGCCGGGGAGCCGACCTTATGAGCCCCGAATTTACAGAGTTAAGAAGAACTTTAACTTTAATAAAGCATCAACTTTGTCGATTTTTCTCCGCCGGTGAATGAGCTGGCTGAGAAGAAAAGAAGTTTCGTCCTGCAAATTGCTGCAATTCTCGATTCTGGGGAAAGAGAAGTCCTCCCACTTCTTTCTGAGTCTTTTCAAAAATTTTGCCTTTAGAAATGCGGTCTCGACTTTTCCCAGGGCGGGAAAACGATTTCTGTTCACCTCTTCCATCGAATTATCCTAGTTCTTCTCTTTTATAGTTCTCTTGTAAAAATTAAATCCGCTACTTAGCTATTCTGCGAGTCGAAAAATATAAGAAATGAGGCTATCTATTTTTTCCTATTCCTGTAATCAGCTTTACTAATTTCACTTTATTTTACCTGTAAAATTTTCTAAATTAATTTGTTAAAAATTATATAACCATTAGCATGGTTAACCACTGAAGAAGGAGACTTAAAATACGATACATAAACCTAAACTGAATTGTGGTTGTTAATTAAAATTTGGCTCATTTAACTTTATCAAAAATCGTCTTTCATTCGTTCCATATTTTTTTACCCAAGGCTCAGACAGACTTGCTTTTTTCACCAGTCTTCACGTCGAACTTCTGAAGCAGAAAGTTTCTCCCAAGTTTTTGATCTCCTTATTAATTGGGCGCGGTAGCAGTCTCATGAACCACAAAATTGTAATGAACTCCTGAATAATAAGCAAAAACTGGTTAAAAAAAGACAAACGATATTGAACTACTGAGATAATTTGACTAGGGTTGAATAATGAACTTAAGAATTGTATTTAATGAAACATAAGAAAAACGATTCCTGTTGAAAACACTAAAAGAAAGTACCTCAAGATTGAATCAGAGAAGAAGCTTAGCTGTTCCTAAAACAGCTTCATATTTGTTGCACAAGGAAACATTGTTTTGGATATCCCGTTTCTGAAGCAATGTTTCATTAAATTGTTGTACAAGACCCCGCGCCTGTTCTATTTGGGGGTCGACTCTGTGTAAATAGTTTCGCCACCTCGCGGAGCTGAACCCAACACGGACGTGCGTTGCTAGCTTTAATAATTTGACCCAGGGTACCCTCTTTTACCTGAGGTTATAATGCTTCACCAAACGCTTACGGAGAAATCCTAGGCTTCTCTATCATAATATCTGTATCCATTGTCCAAAATAGGCATTTTTTGGAGTACCGTTGACCCAGGGGCGGGTTCATTTTGTTCCTGATGCTTTATGCTCATGAATTGCCTCTCGGACTCAAATCGTGAGCGGGCTTTCAGAATTTTCATCTCGCTAAAGAACTGCCGAGCGACCAAAAAATCGGTACGCGTGGCCCATCCTGAGGCCGACGGAAAATTTATCTTCATTCACACAAAGTTAAAATGTGTATGAGTTGCTGCTAGCCGAAATGAATGACAATTTTGCCCGAAGGACATTGAGTGATAAAAAAAAGTCACGCCGAAAGTTTTACCAAGTTTGTTTTGTATTGATGACATTTATTTCTGAAACACTTGTTTCATATTATACTCGGATGCATTTGATAATTGTGATCTAAAATTAAATTCAAAACTTCACAAATAAGTCCAAATTAAAGTCCAACAAACATATCTAAAGTAGCTCAGATTATACTAGACACATCTGAATGCGTCAACTTACATTGGCCCGAAGAAATTTACAATAAACCCTAAAAAATTGTATTTTATGTATTTATGATCATTAAAGACAAATGAAACTTTTGCAACTCACAAACATGTACGTAAAAACAATGAAAACAATCAGAAGAATGAAGTACAACTATTAAGTTGCTTGATAGGAAAAATATAAAAATAATGAACACAAAAGTTTAAAACACATTTACTTAATGGTTTCCTAATATTTTTTAGCATAACTCTTGTTGTTAATTACACATTGTAGACGCCTAGAGTAATCTCCTACGAACATCTTACATGTGCTTCGGAAAATATTATTCCATTCTCCACTGAAAACTTTTTTTCAATTCAGTCAGGTTTGACTGCGCTCTTTTATGGATTCTTAATTTCAATTCTCTTCAGAAATTCTCTACGAGGTTCAGGTTCAGATCTGGTTAATGACAAGGTCATTTTAGAACATTTACTCCATAAGAATTGAACCAATTTTTCATTCGCTTCGTCGCATGTTTTGGATCATTGTCATGCTGAAGGATCTAATCTGGTTTTAATTCCAGTAAATGCTTATTTGGTCTTAGTTTCTCTCCAAGATACTTCTGTAACATGCTCCATTCTTCCTTCTTTCAATTATTTTAACTATTACAATGCTTGGGGCGATGAAACAACACCTGATCGTGAACAAGCAACCTGCAAATTTTACAGCTGGCATTGTGTTTTTTGGTAAGCATTCGTTATCTTGTTTTCTCCTGTCAGTATTGCATTCCTACCAAACATTTTTATTTTCGTCTCATTCTACCAAAATATTTTATAGCAAAACCCTTCAAATTTGTTCACAAACTCCTTTGCGAAATTTATTCTATCAATAACATGTTTTCTTTTCAGAAGTGGAGTTTTACTTGTAGATCTAAAAAAGATGTCGTGATGCCGAAGTGATCTAAAGAAGATGTCGTGATGCAGAAGTGATTGACTAATTGTGTCTTTACTAACTTTAACTCCTGTTCCTTCTAAATCTTCCTGGAGTTCTTGAAAAGTAACTTTGGGTTAATTACTGACCTTTCCTGTAAATAATCTCGATGCATGTTCTGTTACTTTACATGAACAACTAGATCTTGCCAAAGGAAGCGTATAATTGGGAGAGGGACGAAAAATTGTTCCAACTGAATTCGAATATCTAAATATTAACTGCTTAAATATCTTTCTTTAACTAAATTCACTTTCACGAAGACTTACAAATTTTTTAGAAGATCCTGATCAATCCGTTTCTGCTTCCCCATGGTGTAAATGTTTATGCTAGACTTATCAGTTAAAAAATGAACAATATTTACCCCCAGGCCTACATTAGGTCTCCGTAGCGCAATCCAGAACATTCAAGAAATATGAAAGGGTTATACGTACACTAACTTTCACAATATATATGAGAAAAAACTAAAATGCTAAATGTGTTGTAAGTTTTTGCGTTGTTCATTTTGATATTTTTGTACTAAACAACTTAATTGTTCTATTTCAGTTTTCTGATTGTTTTCTTTGCTGTTTAAATACATGTTTTGAGAGCTGTAAAAGTTTCATTTACCTCCAATGACTATAAATTCTTAAATGGCATGTTTAACGGCGTATTATACACTTTTGCGAGGCACTGCACATTCGTCAGTTCAGTGCTGCAGTACTATGTAACGTAGGAGAGTGTGAGTGGCTAGGTAATTCTTTACTGAACAAATGCTCCGAGTTTATTATCAGCAACAAAATATCATTTCAACTTCACCGACAGTGCAGCTAGCTTTTTGTACAAAGCTAGCAGAAGTCTTATGGCAAATAAAAATGAGACTGTAGGTAGTTTTTTACACAAAGCTATCTACAGTTTTCCTGCAAAGTAAAATTTGGGCTTCAAAGTGCTAGTAGCTTTGTGAGTCATTATAGTTTGTAGTTACTTTAATGCGCTCTCCACGAACCTAACTCAAGCTTTAGTAACATGCAGAACCTGTGATCGCAAGTCATGTTTGGTACGATAGCATTTCCTTCATTCATAAGCTTGTAAAATCCATGGATAGTCAGAATAAGTTAAATTTTTGCTGGAACCGTGCATAGACTCACGCTTGGTATCCCACGTGGCAAACATATTTGTACGGGTGTGGGTCATGCTGTAACATGACTCAAACATAAGTGCATAATTCATTAATGATACGCATTTACGTATCTGTTTTGTGACAAGCGCATGACACACATATGCGTGTCGAATATGGACCGTAATTTCATTCAGCAAATTTCTTTTCATCTTGAAAATAGACTGAATCCAGAAGTGGTGGCACCCCGAAGAAGCCTTATGTGACTACGGCAAATAAAAAGAAACGAGTTCGATGTCTTAAAGACCATGAGGATTAGATTTTAGGAACTGGATGCGAGTTTCGTTGTCTGTAAAAATTTGAGTAGTCGACTGTAGATATATAATTATTTTCCGATGAATTCAGAATCGCAGTTTTTCAAAATGATGATCATTTCTGAGTGAAATCAAAATCTCAGGAAGCGGGAAAGTGTAATGGTTTGAGAATCTTCAGCCTGGACAGGATATTATTCTGCCACTCTCTGTAGTGACAAAATTATGTCTCGTAATTATCTGTGCATCCTTGAAACCAAGTTCAACCCTCAATGATCTTGTACTTTTCCTCAAAGTGATAGATTTTTCCAGCATGACAACGCTCGCACCCTAATCCCCATATTGTTCGCGCTGAACACGAAGGATCATTTTATCACATTTATTAGCTTTTAGCATTTGCAGATTGAAACCCTATCATTAATTTATAAGACGTGTTTGAGAATGAACTGCTCGTCTCATCGACTTTTCTATCAACATTGAAACGTTCGTAACAAAGACTGAGGTCGTTATAAACAAACTTAGAAGTGTAGCTTTTGAAAATACTAGTAGAATCAGTAAGATTAGAGCTATAATTCTCTGAAAAACTCGATCCCCAAAATAATTCAACTTAAACACTTTTTCATCAATCAGTTTATGTACTTAAAGAATCTAGTCCTCCACACACGAGCTAGACCTCGGGAACGAATACACTTGAGTCGAATCATTCCTTTAATCATAATCTGCTGGGAACTCATGCAATTGTATGGCTTTTAACTGAAGAGTTTGCTAGACAGTAAAGGCAGTCAGATTTCAACGCCGTGATTGCATGAACCAAGTGCTCAATAAATTTTCCAGCACTGCGTGTTACACCTTGTAAGTATTTATATAATTTTGCTATTAAATTTTCGAACAAAAAATATTCTTATTACTTCATGGCAACGAATAAAAACTTCTTTTTCATCAATTGTCTCCGTAGCGGCACAGTCAATTAAAGAATAGCTGTCAAACATTCACAAAATATATTTTGTAGATGCATACAACATCGCGCATTTCATCCTTGCATATATGTGCAAACGTATGAGCAAAAACAGATAAAAAAAATGAGTCTGGTAGCTTACTCAAAATTAAACCCGACGTTTCAGTCCACATATTTCAGTCACTCTCCATCAAGACCTGAAATTACGCCTTGCATGAACAATATTCTGCTGTCTCAGGAGCCTCTCCATGGCGCCTGCAGTCTCCAAGCCTGCATATGAACAAGGCGCTGAGGTAACAGATTAAATTTCGGCCGCAAGGTGTAAATTCCTGAGAATAAAAGCAAAACAAAAGATACTGAAAACATGCTCGAGCGACCGTCTTGAATTTCGTCCCCGCCGCTTTAGCTCCTGAAAACGTTGACTTTGACCGCATCTTAGCGTCCCACGAATTCATTTCATTCTCATGTAAAATGCGGATACAAAATACGGAATTAACTGTCCGAGGGCAGTAAAAAATACACGAATTGAAAAAAGGCCCACGTAGAGACTCGATTTCATCGAAGCATTCGCTAGTATAGGTGATGCTAAAAGTTTATTGTTTCGTAAGAGGTTCAAAATTTTCATTCAACCCATTCACGGGCATGCATGATAGCTAAACTATACGGGTGATATTACGTTACAGCTAGAATGCTAAACATTTTTATCCAGGCCTGGCAAGTGTACTCCGCCGCTGCTCTGGCATCGCACTGAGCGCTCTCCATTCCAGGTAATGGGGACCCTGAAAGTTAAGACTTTGTCTGCCTCGGTTTGCGCAATAAGGCCTAGTTTCACAGACTCTGATTGCTTCCCTTCCCGCGTGAAGAATGAAACCGGTAATAGAAACAGCGACTCAAGATAGCCATTCAAGTTTTGAATTATAAAGTCGCGGGATAACGTGTAGATATGCTAATACGTAAGGAATACGTAAAGATGCGAGAAATGTTAACTGAAACATCACCCTAAACATTAATTTTATGTTAAATTTCTGAAGCGCAAGAGTTCCTTCACTGGGATTCGTTCCATTTGAATTTCTTTTTCATACCGAGTCGTATAAAATTTCAATGCTACTTTAATAATTCATGATTTTTATTCATGATCATTGACTAATGATTTTTACAATGAAGATTTATGATTGTTATGATCATTTTGTTAATCTAGCATTTCTCTTTGACACGTAGGGGCCTGACATTTCCACACTGTTTTAACCATTTATGACCATAAAGTTTTGCCAGAAATGTTGGAATGTGCCCATGGAACTTCAGATTACAATGAGATAGTTGTGACAATAATGATGAAAGATTAGTTCTGTTTTCAGCGATGAAAAATTATCAAAATAAAACGGCAAATAGGATGAAACATTGTTTACAACTGCTAAATCAGCAGCCAATACCGTAAAATACTCAAGTAAAAGCATGAAAGAATAAAAATGCTTAAATTATTCCTAACGAAAATTTTCGAAAGAGATAGATTGTAGGTCTACAGCTGGTCTGTAAGTAGGCCCTTAAAATGCTACAGATGATGATGGCTCTGTAAAGTAAATTCCTTAGTTGGAAACGTCAAATTAAATCCATTCGTTCAGTTGGAATCATGGAACTCATAAAATTGTCAATATTAATGATATGGGCTTTGTGAATCTATACAGTATCAAGTGGATCAAATACATATATTTCACAAGAAAGCTCTTGAAGCGGTGAAATTCATACAGCACCTGAATGGAACTTGGAACAAGAGGAATGGTCATATGGTTTGTCATGCTTTGAAGAATCGTTGTCTACAAAAATTAGAGGTGAAAGTAGTGCTAGAACTCATAAGTTAAGTGATTCGGTATACAAAATTGAATTCATTTTAATTCACCAAGTTGTAGCAAACCTTTCAATGAAGCATCGAATAAAGATTTAGAATAATTAGTAGCAGATTTTTTTATTATTTCATATCGATAGAACACTGCGTTGAATTCAAAATTTTAAGACAGTTTTCAGACTGACAGCCAGACGTGTTCTGCCACAATCACGAGACTGAGAAAACATAACGTCTCGCAATTTGAACTTCTGCAGGCTTGCAAAGATATAACTACTGATAAATCTTAACTGGCAAATGAACTGTGGGCTTTGAAGACCGCAGCACGACAGTTAAAGCTCTGCCACATCCCTATGAGTCTGCTTTTACGCCGCCCTAAAGCGGCAGTCGAGCGTAGCACCACTGGGTGCCCTGCGCAGTGCGCCGCGGCGGCGCGTGTGCCATAACCGGAGCGCGTGGCCGCCGAGATGATCAGGACTCAATCAAACATGCTCATTATTCCACCTCAATGCACGTATGTATTAATAAATTAACAAGTTTTAACAGTACAGTTTGCTGGAACAATTGTTTTTTGTTCTGTTTCATTTTAACTTTAGCGGTATTTCTTCAGTTGACGACTGTAGGACTGTTTTTTAACGTACATTTATAGTTACTATAAGTGGAGTATCGAAAATTAATTCACCTATCAGCATTCTACTTAAAATACAGACGTATAACACAAAAGATCAATTCAAGCTCCCTTTCGCAGGTACTGTTCTTGTAGATTTAATTTAAAACGTTCTTCGATTGCCACTTTTAGTTCTTAGTTTAACGAGTTTGTTGAATTCATGACGAAATCAAAACTAGGTCAAGATGAACATAGTTCCATTCGCTATTAAACTTTTCCTTCGTCTTCCACGCTTCAAATTTGTTAAAGAATTTCCAGCAGGAAAATTGGGCTCAATGTGCGACCTCGTTTCAGGGGACCACTTCCCGAAAAATGGCCAAAAATTTCATTA
>VOMN01135099.1:0-23905 GCA_014899125.1 Orchestia grillus | reverse complement strand
CATCCAATGCAACTCAAAGTTTCTGAAAAAGTGTTCCCCAGTGAATTAACTAATATAAGTCGGACTGCAGCTTCTGGACAAGTCATGGTTCTGAGCCATAGTTTTGCTCCTGTGTCAGGTCAGAGGAATTCGTTAAACCTGATGCAATTTTGCTCAGAATTTGCCTGCCTGCGCATGCCACTCTGTTGAGCCTGCTCGTAAATTTTAAATCCAAACCGAATGGCGCCAGGCAAAGGTTACCTCTCGGCTTGTAAAATAAAACGCGCCTTTGAAAAGTCGATCCCGTTTGATGATCTCCAAGAAAGTTGGCGTAAAATTTTTGATACCAATTTTGCCAGATCCTGTGACGGGCGTAGGTTGGGACGCATTATTTCGATTTTTGATACCGGCATTTCACACACCACGAGGAGCTAAGAGCGTACGGTTGTCGTGCTCTTTGATTTTGTGCATCTCTTTGTTCGATGCCATTTGTTAGACATTTACACGAAATACGAGTCCGCTCCTCAGGACGCACGTGTACGCCTCACCCAAGAGGTCTTATGCCTCTTGAGCGATGAAGGTTAATTTCTCGCATCGACTGTTCCTCATCTTTAACTTCTTTAGGACAAGAAATAAATCAATTCCTGTTTCGTCAAAACTCACAGAAGCTTGATGAAATTATGGTGAGTGACCTAAGCTTGAAATTCTTTATTATAAAAAGGTTTAATATTTGTACGATACTTAACTAATTTCATGAATCGATTTTCGTCCTGTGTTTTTAAAAGATAAGTGACTATTATCTTTAATAAAGTAACTGCAAACACAGTGACATAAGCTTCAGTTTACGAATTAATATTTCAGTTAATATTCAAACTAAAATTTCACTGTACCTGTAATCATAACTTTTCATGTTGCAATAATTCGTTCACCAAAATATTTACGAACCTCTCACGCTTGAAGCTTTCAATTCAAGCCACTGAATTTACCATTTTGATAGACTTAATTACACGCCTGCGGATACGAGTCCTGTGAACCTCGTATAGTGTGTGATTTGTTGACATAAAATTCGGAAAACCTGATTATTCGATGTTATACTGTTTTCTCTTCGTATACTCGAACATGGAGTTTTTCAATAGAATTTTGTAAAAGAATTTCCAGAGTGACAAGTTGAATGCGTCAGTCGTAAGTCAGTCGTTGCCTGGAGGATTATGCAGTTGAATACGCTCCCTTTTGAAATCAAATACAATATCCGCGGTTGTTGGAGGTTTCCATTGTTTATAGGTTATGCTGAGTCGGCAAATGAGCGGCTGCCGACTGTATATGAGCGCGGATGCGGCCGCTCTAAAACGCCTCTCACTGCCTCGGCTTTCGCGCTCTTTGTTGGGACCAAAGCCTGTCATTTGGGCACCATGGCTCCCACCAGTTAAAGGTCAAATTATTCGACAAAACTACTGAAAACAGGCCGGCAATTCTGTGGCTTCCCTTGCTCTGAAATAATTTGACACGCGGAGCTTTGCATAATCATCAGCGATGGCGTGTGAGAGGTGAACATCATTTCAATGGTGTAAAGTTTTCTCTTTTTTGGCGAGCGAAATTTAGGGGCGCTGGTTGTATTGTTTTTCTAGGCACAATGCATCTTGAATTGCTTGCGGCTGTGAATGTATGAATAATAGAATTTACTTCGTTGACTGACTTATTTTGCCTTTTACTAACTCTATAGGCTCTAAGCTCCATTCTCTAACTTAGTATATCATTTTTGGGTGTTTATCTTGTTATTGGCGCTGAAGTTGAAAACATGGATTCAATTCATTTCAAAGTATGCTCCACAGCTATATCTTGCGATCAAGATTGTATTGTCAAAAATTGTTTTTTTTTTCATTTCTACTTTAAAATTTGTGATAGTTTTTGACCTACGCTTCACACTGCTCAGTCATTCTGTGACTCATCCTTTCATGAGATTTTAGATACTAATGATTGATTAATCTTTACTAATATTACGTACTACATACTCTATTTAATTAATCTAATGATTAAGACTGTCATTTCCTTAAGAATTTCTGTAGAAATGGTAGCAATCGTTTCCGCTGGATTGCTGATTAGTTAAATTCGAATGTCAGAAATTTCCAAAAAAAATCGATGTCTTACGGCATCATCCCTACTGTGATAACGATAAGCCATCATTGAAAATATGAATGTTAGAAATACACATGTAAATACAATAATAGGCGCAAATGCACTGCGAGCAACCTATTGTTCACAATATACTTTCAAAAGTAGATATATTTTACGTATTGTTATCGTTCACAAATGTTTACCTGTTTAAATTATTATTATTTCGGTGTTTACTGTATTTACAATTCCTCTACTTATTCCGCATTTTTTGTATAATTGCTTAGCTTATCAGCTATTCAATTTCTTTTGTTCAAGCTGAGGTATATTCCTTTGGCATACTAAATATTTTGATTTTTAATTGAAATATTTATGTTTCGATTATCCAATCCTTTTATTGGGTGCGATTTGTCATTTGTTAAGCCACTATGTTTTTACTTCTCCCCATTATACGTACTTGGCTTATATAATTTTTTTGTTTTACAGGTATGGCTTTGGGCTGTGGTCCGTCTGTCAGGTCTGTACGTTTTTCTGATCGTTTCAACACTTTACTGCGCTGCCTAAAGCTTTTTTACTTTGCTTGATTGCCTTAGCGTCTAAAATGACTCTAGAAATGATAGCGTCAAGAATGACGTCCTACCTGAGTTTGAACGCAAAACGCTTCTTAGACTACTTGTTGTCTAGGATCATTTCCTAAATGCTAGTGTCAAATATTAATAACTTGCTCAAAAAAATAAGTTAATCATTTTTTGTTGTATTGTATTTTTTTCAGCCTCTTCTGAACGTGTAATTACACGATGATTATTTTCATTTGGAAGAATTTTTATATTTCATGATATGCATCAACGAAAACAAATTTTTTAGCGGATTGAAACATTTTAATAAATTACATCAGAATCGTCAGAATGTTGCAAGCTGCTCTTTTGAAGAACGCAGCAATGAGAGTCTCGAAAATAGTCTCGATTTCTATTTATTTATTTATATTTTTCTAACTCACCGTCGAAAATGAGATTGAGCATACACTGCGACGACGATAAAAGTAAAAAAAATTAAAACTGTAAACTGGCACTTTTCTTAATTAACGGAATTTCGCGCATGGATTGCTTCCATTTTTTCATGGTACATGTGACCAGCAACTTATGATCTCCATAGGCTACGAAAATTCTTGAACTGGCACGGTACCCGAGAAAAAAATACTTCAGAACAGTGAACCACCGCACAATATTCTCGCACCTCACGCCCCTACGAGTCGTGCGAGGCCGGCTGCCGGGCCGCAGTTGCCTGCTCTCGTTTTCCGTACAGCTTCGTATCGAAGAGTCTTATTTTGACGTATAGGAATTTGAATAATATTATTTGCATGAGTTTGCTTCCAAGGGAAGTATTTTTATGTGAGAATACAGGCTTGCATGTATTTGATCAATTCTGAGATGATTTAAACTCATCAAGTATTTACAATTCATACATAAATATGAAGTAAATAATTACGGGAAAGTTTAAAAGGCATATATGGATGGCACATTGGAAGGTAAAAGTGAAGATAGTTAATAAGATATCAAAAAGTTACGCTTATGTTTTCATGTTAGTCATGCATGGGATTTTTGTCGGTTTAAAAAGTAAAGAAAAAATCATACATGAGTTTTTTCTGCTGTTTATTTTGGCTTTCCATGGAAAAATTTGAGATCAGTATTTAGAGAATTTATTTCTGTCGAATTGGGTGGCCTGCGAGATGAACCTTAAGCTAAGGACACAATAATGAGAACCCGAGGCTTGGGTTCGCAATGAACTTTGGCTTGCACCGATATAGAGGAAAGGTAACTGATCATTAGACTATGTTCATTAATGATTCGTATATTTCCCATTTCTTCAAGAGAACCACAGTGAGCGGAAGGTGAATCAGATGGGTGGCTTGAAATGTTCTCTGGTCGTGCTTGAGAACAAAAGCCAATTGTATAGTTGTTGCGACGCAGTGCCCTGTAATTTTCATGAGCCTCTTTATACCAGTGTTGTAGCAAGATAGCGCTGCAAGTTATGTCCGTCGGATTCTAACTCATTTTCAACATTATTCTTCATACAGTAATGATTTTCTTTAACCGTTTTTTCCTACAATAAATGCAGCTACGTTTCTCAGTTTACTAGGTTACGGTACACTCTTAACTAGTCCATGCTAATTCACTGGTAAAAAGCAATAACGTTTTCAAGTCCTTCTTTGTTTTCCTTAATGCCAGTGCAATCTGTCAGCTTTTTCACTTGCGTGGCCGCAAAACAGATGTTGCATAGTTCTGCGCTTCCAAATAAGGACGAGATGATAATTATTGTGTGTAATGGTGAGATCGAATACGATGCAGTCTGTCTGCCGAGTGACTGGCGTTAGCTGCTCCAGATTCTGCCTCGTGTCGGTCGTGTCGCGACCATGTCGGCGAGAGTCAACCTCTTCATTACGAGCATCTCGTAGCCTCCTACCTACCTGCATGGAGTGCAGCATTGCGGTGAACCTTGTGTGGATCAAGGGAGACAATTGAGCATCAATTGGGTCGCATGTCTACATCTCTGTACGAATTAAAACTTGTCCGATTTTGCCTCTGTTTGGTTTGGCATGAAAAAGCTGGAAACACGTAAAGAATAGGGGATTGAGAACAGTTTTTATTACCATAGTTTATGAAAAGCTTTTTATGAATTGAATTGAGCGAAGATTCGGACACCTAAACGAAGTTTGTGATATGTAACAGTGGCGTTGATATTTGCGCAATTTAAAACTAGCATCAAGTCAACCTAGTAAAGAAACGACGTGGGACTGTCACTTGGGTGTCCTGAACTCTTACCTTTCCAGTATGCTGCCGTGATATTTGAAAGAATTTATTATCAAGCGTTTGATCATGCCATTTATGAATGAACATTGTCTTGATAAATAGAAATTTAGACCATTTGTAGTATTCGAATTGATTTTCACTGGACCTATGAGCAAATCAATTGGCATGTAGTTTCACCGTTATCGTGGCTGATGAGTCATCAATAGCGGAAGAATTTTCTAATTACCTAGTGCCTCAGGTAAACTGGATAGATGCTGAGGAGGAATTTGAGACAAAGCAATGCTACTTAAATCGACAATTTCCGCTGTGAGATGCTCTGCGCTACCGCGACTGTAAGAAGATGTAATCATCCTGCATTTATTGATGACTCATTCCATGCGTTGATGGTTCAGGGAATGTTGTCAGAGGTGACGGCTTTACTCGCTTGCTGTTAGTCTCGCTCTCTTTCGAAATTATGCGCGATCACTTGCTGCTCAATGGTTTTCAGTTCAACGCCTATGCCGGAATTAAACCATCACCTCGGGTTTTCAAAATTGCACTCGTTTTTTCAGTTGTTCTCCGTGAGGTCGGTAGTTTACTTGCACGCTTTTTGCAGTTGAGAGTTTTTAAGCTGGTAATGCATACTTCTTTTGCTTTAGTTGGCATTCGCCGTTACTTTTAAGTGGCCCTGACTTTCGAGTTTCGCTAAATATCCTTAACATGGTCCCAGATAAGTCTGTATGTGGGAGTGTTTCGGTTATTGAGGACTAGCGTCCCCATGTTGTCAAAAGTGATTGTAATTCTCGCATGAAATAGTATTATTTTTTGCATCATTGCCTACTCTGACACAGTTTCGCTGATTAGGAAACGTACCCAGGAATCTGTATCCGTCTTAGTTACTCCCACACATACACCAAATAAATAAAGCCTTAACCTAACCTATACTTTCAGTGTATGTAGATTTAAAAAATAAAGTGATCGAGTTAAATGTTTGCGCTAAATTTAAAGGAATTTTCTTGCTAGAATCATATGAGGCTCCTACTATCATACGGTACCAAACGCCATGCACAGCGAAAACTAGTTCTGTACACCACTGTAATCCCCCAAACCTTCCCTCTGTCTGGAGACTGAGTCGTAGGTACAGCAAGGTGGTCGAGAATCAAAGGAAGGCGAGGTGTGACTCTCACCTCCAAGCTTCACTGCTTGGATCTTGAAACTTCGAAGCTATTTTCTGACGTTTTTAAAAAGCGGCGCTTGCGACTGTGTGTTCTTGGGGGGGCTCTTATGTTCTCCACGCCAATAAATGAAATAAAATTTATACAATATTATACATGATTTTCAGAAGTTGTGTTTTACTTTTATTTAATCGCAATTCATAGTGTTCTCCATTTAGATTTGTTAAACATCCTAGTGTTGCACCAACTACTCAGAAACGTTGCGTTTTCTGTTATTTATACAATGTACTAAATGGCGTGTTGAAATTAGCGGTGTCCAACTATCATTTCTCTTTCATTAGAGTATATCGATAAACCTTTATCGATGCTCACTTCTTGTGTAATGTGAATGGTTGGTAAGCATCCTATTACTTCACGAAATTTCACAGGAACCTATAAAACACTTCTTTGTTCTCGAAAAAGAAATGAAAAATTTTCCATAATGTTCAGCATCTCGCACTCACCGCACTATTATTGCGGTGAACTTGAGGCGTTTCTCCATGCAGTGTCGAAGGTCCGCGCTTGCCCCCCACTTGCCGGCTTGTGTCTAAGTACATATTAAGTCAACTTCTTCGCAGCCTTTCATCAGAGGCGCTTTTTATACATCTCGCAAGTAGTGTAATCACCCACATTATTAGCAATAAAGGGAATTTTGGAAATCATCGCTGGAGCGCTGCGTCCACTGCGGTGTTTAGTGGCAAAGTTTCAGAGTAAAACTCGGGAAACCTCCGCAGGAAAATTGACCGGCGCTAATTTTGAATGTGGTCCAGAATAGCGGGCCAACGCCCCCCTTAGCAGCCTTACCGTTGGTGGCGCGGTAGACTTGCATTTCTTTAGGGACGCCGCGAGGACCTGACAGCTGGAACGATGCACTCGCCCTGTCCCGCTGGTGTGGCCATCGGCTTGTTTGTGCTCTCGGCACAGCTGAAGCCAGCGAGGTGCTTCAAGGGGTCTTGTGTTTAGAGAAATTAATGGTTTTGAACTCTTTCACTAGATAAACCAGTCGCAACCAGTATGCGTTTGATTAGGGCAGATAATCGGACGTAGTAGTCGAAATATTATTGCTAGAGAATAATTATTAAATCGAGTCCTTGAAAAGATCCATTTTCTGTAATCATTTCGTCATCGTCTACCGAGATCTCAGTTTACAGTATTAAATTTTATGCATAAAAATGTTTTGGTTATAGCAGCAGTTCATTGATCTCTTTTAATTGTGACATCATATTCTTGATACCAACGTGGACCTTATAATACCTCAGTATTACTTAATTTAAACATTTTAGTCGTTAGGAACTGAATAATGAGCGGTGCAGCTGCAGCCATGAAAGTATAATTAGACACGCTGCTTTTCATACAATTGAACAATATATTCAAAGCAGCCGTGCACTACAGTGGAGACTAGCCTCTCTCTTGCACCGTTCGCTCTCCAGACTCCCAGCCGCACACCACTCATGAGAGCACCATCTCTGCGACTCGCTGACACTGTTTCCTAATGTATGTGAATGTTTACGAGCTTGTCGTAGTATTTTTGTAAGTCCACGAGATAGCTTTTTCAATCCAGTGTATGGGTGCGAGCACCGTTAGTTAAGAACGCATGGTTTTCATCCTTTTGTTGATGTTGCCGCTTTTTAATTACCAGATAGTGTTCAGTATCTGAGTAGAGGGATCTGATCATATTTTGTGGTTCTATTTGTTTTTCATCGATGGTCTCTCCTGCAAATAGTCGCCACTCGACATGTGCAATCTTTGAACTTTCTTTGGCTGCTTTTTCAAGATAAGCTGCTTTATGTAACCAGTTATAGCGTTAATATTTCTCAAGTTGTTTTTCGCATTGTACAGAGAACCTCCGTTAATAAATGCCATTATTGCCGAGCTATGGAGCACTTCCGAAAATTCTACGAATTTTTTTTGTGTGCCGAGGATTCCGAAGGACCCTCGAGTATGGCATTCATTTCCTATTGCTGTGATGCTCGTTTCCACTCCTGAAGAAAAACAAGAAATACATAAGAAAGAATTAATATTTAACTTTCGAAAGCTTCCTATTCCGCAGTGGAAGGAGCATAAGATTATTCCATATGTATGCACATTTAATCGTTATTAAATATAACGAATTTTTAGATACGCCTCATCATTGCCTTGTAAAAGAAACACTTCAAAGTTTTCATGTTTTTTGGAGACGTAAAGTTAACCCGAACTGCTCAGTCACACTAGACAACAGTATGTTTTTTTAGGCGGCTTGGAAGGACAGGGCCATTAATTAGACACCTCGTTAATTCAAGTCGAGGAAGGACCGCAAATACAAGCTGAAGTGCACAACACCGCACAATTAATGAAGTTAAGGAGAAGGCTGCCCTACTTGGAGCACTGGGACCTGAGCCTTGTAAAGGCACAGATTAAATTCGGCTGTGAACGCGCTCTGTCGCTTACTTATGGTTTCAAATTTTCAGAATGGGTCCTTTATGGTGAAGTATGGTGCCCATTAATGGCTTGGTTTCACGTGTCGTGGATGCGAATGATGAATTTCTATTTCGTAGAAGCCGAGTGATAACTAATGACCGTCATCAGACTACATGCTCTATAGTCCTCCCGCGCTCGTCTAGGGGAGTGCTGCCTGTCTACTGTAGTGGATAATTCGCTCTGGCCTGTGTTCACTTGAGAACGTTCAAAATAAACAATTAATTTCTATTACTGATCATGCCTTGTAATCATGTAGTGTTATGTAAAATTCCTACGCTACGTTTTATTCCAAGTTGTAGCGTGGTTTTACGTTAGAGGAGTTCAGCGGTGCCGGATTCCATTGTCAATGTTAAGGTAATGATATATATAGGTTACTGTGAATTAAATGTATTTCGGCTATGAGTGAAACTTTGGATATTCCAATTTTATCATTCTGAATGCATTATCAAAATCCTCTCATGCGTTGAAAAAAATTCGCATGGATCATTACAACTTTATTCTGTTGTTCCTGTCACCGATATTCTACTGAGAAGCTGCTTATTAGCTCATCTTATCACGAAGTACCCTTTTCAAAATTGCAGTATCCCTTTGGGAGAAATAGCCCAGACAATTGCCAAGTCTCGTCATCACGCCGTCACTGGGAGACGTGGCAGTCTCGCGTCAGTGTCTCTGATTTACGTGCATGCACACCATCGAATAGGTGGCACTTTTTGCCAAAGGTTGTTTTGGGTTGACTTTGTATTTAGGGTGCATATCTGGATTATTTTCCTTTCTTCTTCGTTAGGGAAGTCTATATACTGACCAGTCCACGAGGGGATTTTAGGTTATATTTGTTCACTCCACACTCCATTATTTTATCCTCACTTATGAGGCTTGACGCTGCATTGTCAACTTCTTTGCGACGGCATCTTTGATAACACCTTATTAGTTTTAATGCAGTCCGCATTGTGATCCGAGAGCAACTTGGGCCGTGGCCAGGCTAAAATAACATCTGTTCTTTTGGACTGAGCAGGTGTTCTTCGTAATGAACTCTTGGAGAACAGTTCCGTTTTCGTACGTCAAACATGTGACCGTTTTCTCTTGCGAGGTACTTTTCTTCATCAAATGAATGCTAAAACCAACACGACAGAACGTGTGAATGCCATTTTGCGTCATTCAACTTTTCGTGAACGCTTAATACGGATGAATTCCATGTTAATGGCTTCCTCAATGACAATTCGTCTATTTGTACTTATGTAATTCGCTCGAAAAATACAGTTTATTTGTGACTCGCAGTATGAGATCGTGTTGCATATACATTTATGTTCATCATGGCTGGCGTTCATTTTTCATAATGACTTTCAAAAACGCAGTGCGACCTCAGCTTCATGTATGTATAAATTATCTCCTTATTCTTGTGCGATTATGAACACCAAACTTATCCTAGCTATGTCATATTAACATGAAGCTGAATCATTCTTTTATAAAACTTTATGATGTAGTTTGAAACCCGTGTTGATCGGGTGAATCATTCGTTTTTAAAACTTTATAACGTAGTTTGAAACGCGTGTTGATCGGTCTCTCATCGCTTCTATGTGAAGCAACAACTACAGCATGTAAATGAGCAGCGATCACATTGCCTGGCCAGCATCAGGACTTTTAGAGATGGAGAAAAGCCGTATCACATGCGTGGAGGCGTGGCCAACCGGTGGCGGTTGAGGCCACTATATTGTTCGCTCTATTTCCCTTCCTCACTTACAGTCCCGCAGCTATGCTATTTGTCTTCATTAATCTGCCGCCGTATCTGGGATACGAGCCGGCCGCTATCATCTTACCTTCATAACGAGGGCTGCTGCTGCGGTTGCCCAAAATGGTTGGCTCTCTATTCATTCAATTTTCTGTTCCAGACGGAATATGTTTGTGATATAGCAAGTAGCTCGTTTAGTAGTAGGGCTTCCATTTTTTAGATGTACAATTTGAATAAATTAGCACAATACAGTTAATTTTTAGAAGAATTTGTTTCGTCCTATCATACTGTATTGTGACTAGTATGTATAGGAGTCCCGTCAAAAATGACGGGACTTACTACAGGGTGAACAGGAAGTCCTTGGACTAATTTTCAGTTGTGTATAATATTTCAAACTGTTTCTTCGATAGTTTGGGACGTTTATGTTAAGTGAGTCATCATACCTATCGTATATTTTCTTATTTATTTTCGAATTTCATGACTTGTTTTTCAAAATAAGAAATAAAGAAACAATCATGAGACTTCACCGCGCGGGTAAGACCACTTCTGAGATCATTGTATTACTTGGAGTACCCAAATGAACTGTTTATTCTGTCGTGAAGAGATTCAAAGAACTTGGCAATGCTTAGGATTACCCGCGAAATGGTCGACCAAGATCCGTTCGCACAACTAAAGTGATTAAGGCAGTTCGCGAGAGTGTTAGGGGGAACCAAAAAGGGTCAATTCGACAAATGGTAAAAGAAATGCATGTGAGAAACACTTCGATGAGGAATATCGTCAAAATATCGTTTTGGACTGCCTCCTTTCAAAATAAGAAAATGCCAACACCCCACAGATCTCCAGAAACAGAAAAGGCCTGACAGGCCAAAATGTCTTCTCAACGAGCCGAAGGATGACATGCAAGCTGGAGAAATCAATTTTCAAACGAAAAACTCGCCACAGTGGTGGCGAAATCAGTTATCATAATGATAGTGTTGGCTATGAGCTAAGATGTGATTCCAGATTTTATAAGAACTGTTTATTGCCACCAAAAACCTGTTCCTGTGTTGGTATGGGTGACGATATAAAAAACATAAAAATCTCCCCTCATTTCCGTTAAAGAGGGTGCGAGGAGGATCAACTTCAAGTGCTATATCGAAGATATTTTAACTTCAACTCTCTTTGAGATGAAAAAGCACTTCAAAGATAAGGTATTCAAGTTTCAACAGGATGGAACACTTTCTCATGCCTCAAAGCAAACTTGGAATGGTGTCGTCGTCATTTTTTTAATTTTTGGAGTAAGACAATGTGGCCTCCATTCTCCTCCGACTTGAATCCTCTGGACTTAAGTGTCTGTTGTGTCTGGTCAGTGCTGGAAACCAAGGCTTGCGCTGCTCTGCACCTCAAAGTTGACTCTTTCAAGCAGTCTCATGAGATGGAATTTTCCAAAATACCTCAAGAAACACTCCGTGCCTCTGTTGAAGTTTTCCAGCGCAGACTCCAGGATGTTTTGTAGGTCAAGGGCGACCACGTTGAAAAATGATGTATTAAATTAAAGTATTATACCATAGTAAACGTACTATTCCATTTTTGTCTCATTGAATTGAATGAATTCCCCTAATAATAATTTAGCATTTCGTTTGGTCCTTGGACTTTTTGCTCCCCCTGAAATGTATTTTAAATTCAACGGTATACACTCCGTGATGCACGTAATGGGTCACAAATGTTCGTGTTCGTTTCCTTTGAAATCAACTGTTCATAAACTACGTGAACCAACTAACTGCCACAGAATATTTTATTAAATGAAATCTTGAACTTCTTGATATTTCTTTGATTTATTACCATACAATATTCAGTATTCTATCTGAGACTCTACCGCACGTGAGTGTACTTACAGTAGTATTCTCTTATGAAATACTAATGAGGGGGGACGCAGAGACTGACTAGGCAAGCTACTGAATGATCCTGTAACTCTGTTTAGTAACGCTACCTTGCTGTTGCCCTCCTGACTTGAGTCTCCACTGGTGTTAGTGTGCCTTCGTCTGTACTTGCGTTCGACGTTCGGGATATTAATCCCAGTCTTTTTTTCATGTGTGTTTCTATATTTTGTGCCAGATGCAGTGTGCTTCTTAAACTTCAGTAATAGAGTATAGCACAAAAAATGTTAGAAAAATCTCCCTTTTACTAGCAACTGTCGCAGCTGCAGCATTAATACAGCGCAAACCATGATAATTAGAAGAAAATTGCGCGCGATTTTGATTTGAAAATTACATGAAGCAATCTTTGTTAGCATAATTGAAATAATTTAATTCCTTGTTATATCACCGATGCGAACACGAAAGATGCAAGTAATAAATGAGCATATAAAAATACAAATATATAAACACACGTCGCTCTTTATTAAATGTTATTACATATTTATTAGAATAAAGGACGCCCAGGACCCATCTTGTGAGGTATAAATGTTGAAACATCCACTGAATTTTTTCATTTATTTACCTAAGCTTTCACTTGATTGAGCCACGTGCATTTTTCCATGGAACGAATCCCGAAACTTTTGAATATGACCTCCGTGTCTATGAATAGGTTACGTCAACGAATGCCACTCGTCGACTCAACCATGTTGAGGAAGAAAAATTTTCTTCACATTATAGTCATGTTCAGTTAATTTTTTCCTCGTTTTCCTGTAATTCTCTTTGTCGGTGTAGCCTATTTATGGATACGTAGGTCATACATCTAAAAAATTTCGTCGTTTATTCCCTTGCAAACAACCGAGCGTTTGTGCATGCTACTTTAGCGTGTCAAAGCTTGAATAAATAAATAAAAGTGATAGTACGAATTATCGAACCTTGCAAAATTACAGTTTATAGATGCACAGTTTTTTGGTTGCTTGGTTGGTCTTCGCGTTTTCCTTTTCCGTATTTCACAAGAGAAGATTAGTGTAAGCATAATTTCATTCCTTGTTTGTGTTAAAATATGGTTGAAGGAATAACGAGACTAAATTGATGTTCATCTGATGCAGCCACGTTGATATCGGCTGTGTCGTAGATAGGATTCTGAATATCGTATCAGAAATAAATGTAATCTAAAGGAAATAAAATGTTTCAAGAGAATACGATACGACAGTATTTTGGTTAACAATTTGGTTGTGAATAGGGGCATTCGAAGGAAACGATGGAGGGACGTTAGTGACCCACTAGACCACCCGTAGCCCGCTGGGTCACTATTTAAAGTTCCGTTTGAGCCACTTAAATGATTCGTCTTTATTTCCTAACAAATATCCAAAGCCACAGGAAATTGATTCATTTTAGTCTTAATGAACTGAAGTCATGATACGGTGGAACACCTTCATTTAATTAGTGTGAGATGAGGTTTGAATTTCTGCCCTATATTATCACTGAAGAGTGTGCACGGTTACGTGCAGGCCAACGAGCAAGATGATCAGACTTAGGCTTCCTGGTGACTTAGGCTTCCTTTCTTTGATCGTTTTCACGTCTATTCAGATGATCCATTTTTTCCCCTAAGTGTCTATTTTTTCCATTTTCTTTTTTCCTATTATACGAGGACTGGAATAAACGTGAAAAATTCCATACTTCATAATGCGCGACCAATTCGACGTCAGTTCCCAGAGCTTGCCCTAACTCTGGTTCCCTCCTCTGACTGCAGCCATAACCCTACTCGTTTTTCTGATCGTTCTGCCCGAGTTGAGACGTCGGTCAAACCATCCCAGGCGCGTCAACTGATCCTTTTCATGCTCAGATCCTTTGAAGCACTTTTTGAAGGTTCATTTTCTTGACATCTTTGGCTAAAGTTCTTTTCATTTCAATCGGTAAGCTCGTCAGCTTCACGTCGCTTTCTTCTTCTTTCTGGCAATGTAATAATCTTGGTTGAAGAAATATTACCTTCGAGCTGCTCACCCTTTGAGGTGGGATGCGCCGGGCAGCCCGAGAAACCTGATCTCCTGGAATGTAGCTTGGCTCCCATTGATTTGTTGTCGCCATCCCGCCAGCAGGACGGGGGGTCGTGTTAGAACTTTTTCAACGCTGTCATGCAAAGTTTTATGGAGATTTATGGAGGTGCGCTACTGTAAACATACGCTTAAGTTCTCATTTTCCCACTTTTTGTGTTACAAAACCTTTAAGTTGGAAATCTTCTCAGCTGCAGGATCACCGCGTATCTACTCAGCTCCCGCACTTTTTCACTAGATTTCGACGACGTGTGATGGCACGACGAGGGCTAGCAAAAGCACGTCTCATTCTTCCGCAATTTTTGAATGGCACTTGTGACGCGAGGTTGTTCTGCGTCTCGTGATCGTGGGAAGCAAGCCAACCCAAGCGTCAGAAGAACTTGCCAACTCCAAATCCTCCTTATTAGTGGAATCTTGTTGACCCTCAAGCTTGCTCTCTGGAGACGAGCGCAACTCTAATTTTGGCAGAAAAATATGCAAGTACGGACACTACGACACTTGACAGCATACAAGCTGCTCATGATTTCATGCTTGCTTGGCGGAAGCCAAACTAAATGTTCTGATTCGTAAAATACCAATATTAGTGCGGTATTTTCAATAGTTCCCACTATCAAAAAATTACGTTTCTTGAAAATGGCATATTTCTTCTCTAAATCAGAGAAAATGCTTAATGTTCACGTTGGGATTTCCATTTGCAGTGTTTCTCCCCGAAATTTTCGTCCCAAGCCATAAATTTTGCAGTTCATGCAATGAAAGGGAAGTCGCTTATCCAAAGCGGGTACAGAGCGAGAGTGTAAAGAGTTCAGTTGCGCTAGGAAGTTCTTTAAGTATAGATTGACATCGAAAGATCAATACCTTGATTGAAATCTGCAAACCAGAGATGAAAAAAACCTAGTTTTGATATTTTTCGTTTGTTAAAACCTACCTCAAATATTTATCGAACATTAAGTTGCAAGTATAGCGAGAAAATAAACCTATTTCCCAACTATCTTGTACAGTTAATAAATTGGTTCTTTACGCAATAAATAAGTCAAAAAATTTATTACAATGCTTAATTAATCCCTTTCCGTACGAATAAAGCTAACACTTCGGACAGAGCTAAATGCAGCCTCATTGCATTACACGTTCAGCATACTCGAGGCTATAGGTCTCAATAATTAAAAGCCGTTATGGGTCTAAGGAAATGCCACCATGTGAAGGCGGTGGCGCTGCGTGGTGACACAGGGGTGTGCGGCTGGTGTGGGGGCAGCTGAGGCGCTGCAGCTCACACAACTGTGTCAACAAGGGCGATAGGACGTGCTCAACCTCGCCATGCTTGTATTTACGCTTCACTTGTCGTCAGGAAAACTTTTCTGGTTGATATCACTTGATAAGATACTTAAGAAACCTGTGAATACCTTTCACTATTAGGTTACTTCAGCTATAACCAGGTTAACCAGGTATAACCAGGTAGTTTCAGCTTTCATGGTTACTTGATTTTTTTCTATTGATCGAGGATGAAACAATGCAGATCTGACCGTAATTTTGTATTTTTTGTTTACAGAGTTATTACTAGGAAAATATTTGTATTCATCAAAGTAAAATTCTGACTCGTTTGATGACTAATAGAAGTGTTTCAGCAATAACACGTGTGTTGTGTGTGCTCAAACCATCCGAGTGTTGACATTTCTCAGTTCTACACTTGCGTTGGGATTTTGCGTTCAAATAAAGATAGAATGGCGTTATTTGCACGCACTGCCTTCTTCGGGCCAGGACATCTAATTTTTCCCATTCATTTTTCACTAGACTTCAGTGCGAGAGTAACCATTCAAGTCTTTTATTCAACAGTGTTTGGTTCGTTATTGTTCGTTACGGGCGGACACATTTCACTGGAGCATTCGTGAACATGGTGCTGAAGGATTCTGACGTTTCTGTTCTACGAGTATTTCTACAGTTTTAAACGCTGTTCGTGTACGAGCATGTATAAATGAACTGGGAACTGTCTCACCAAGCGTACCTGTCCTACTTGAGCTGCACTTGGCTTGAGTGTAAAAACTTCATAACAAATCCATTTCTTTAACCAGGTCTTCTATTATCTGTAGTTCGTACCCCATTCTATATTTTATTTCTACTCTGCCGTTAGTTGAGGCTATGTTCATAGATCACTGGTTAATGGTCGTTGCAAAGGCATTTGTTGTGATGCGTAATGTCTTATATCTTACAGCTTTGAAAACATAAGCAAGCATAAAATCTGGCAGTGGAAAAACTGTCGATGATGCAGAAATTCAAAAGCTGACATTCCTTGGATGACAATTTCATTTGAACCTTGGGGGAGGTTATGGTAAATTTTGTTGCTATGTAATTATGGCGAGGAGACGATTCATATCTGCTGAACACGGAGCTTTGAAGTTCATTTTATTATTCTTACTATTCAATTGATTAATGCTTTACAATATAATTCTAAAAATCGTGAAACTTATTCAAACGTTCGAATTTTTTTACATTATAGAAAATCTATTTTTAACTAATAAACTTGCTTCGTACATGGAGTCTTGCGTCAGTCCACCGACTGCAAAAACTAAAAAATTTGAACTAATTATTATGAGATGGGGAATGTTTTTACCAGGCCAGAATATTGTGTCGCCTTAATAAGCGTTCAAGTTTCTTACGAGAAGCGCTGCACAAAACTAAAAGCTGGCCGTGCCGACGCTGCCCCAGACTGCGATACCGATCATTACCTTAACAAGTGATCAGTCTCTCGCGATATTTATTGCGGCATGCGCGCGTCGTCTACATAGACTACAGACTTTTATTGCCAGCTAATATTCCATTGGCCAAGGTAAGCGTGCGGGGTGCTGGTGTTCCCTTACTGGTGCTTTAACGCCTGGTTCACTTCCTGGGATATCACTAATCCTAGTGATGCTAGGTAATTAGAGCGTGGTCAGCCCATTATGGTTCCCATGAATTTAGGAGGCGGCTGCCTTTTCTCCAGAGTTTATGGCTAGATTACTGTGCGTATTTTCGTTACTCATTGGTAGACATTTCGCCTGAGAATATTGTAGTATTTATGGCTCCCATTTTGAAAAAATTACTAGTGAACGCATTATTTTCATGCGACCTGCGCCTTATTCAAATGAAAACATGGGATGTGTAAAAGTAGAATTATAATTGTTAAAATAGTAAAGATTCACTCAAATTTAATGTTTTCATTATCAAAGCGCGAGGCTGCTGCGCTTATCTTTCGAGTCGCGACAATGAAAATAAATTAACCTAATTTTACTGTTGCTATCGTTGAACATGAGAGTTCATTTTCTTGTGACTGTAAGTGCTTGTTGGTTGATGTGCGTCTTGCTCTAATGCGCACGCCGTCACGCCCACTGTGGCCTGTGATGTATGCAGGCACCCGCACTACACAAATAGCTCACAGCAGATTGTCCTGAGGCGTCAGGTTTTTCGCGGCCGTCGCAAGCTGAAACCCTGTTAATTCTTTATGCTCTGAGTTAATTTTCATCTGAAGGAAAATATAGCGATGCATTTCTTATTATATGCAGGGCGTCCTACGAAAAATGGAACTCAAAATGAAAAAAATATAACTCAAAAACTATTTACTGCAGTTTTTTCTGTATCGATCATATTCTTTGTTGAACACTTTTCAACAAATGCTATACGTTTTGATGAAATATCTTCAAAAATATTTACCTGTAATTACTCTACTGAAGGCTGTCAGAAACAAGTTTGCCCAGGAAAGTCAAACAATAAAATGTACACGCCACGATCTAATTTAATTTTAGTTCAAGTTTTGGAAAAATCAGCAATATCACTTGTTCACTGAACTTTGGCATGTATCTGTGATACCACTATCTGACATGAGGAATGTGCTAACAGTGCGGATCCCAAAATGATCGACAGTTAATCAAACGAGCTGTTTCATCGATGCGATTGAGAGCTCAAAAGTGCGTTGACACAAATGGACGATGTGTGGAAGGAATTGGAGCTTAGAAACAGGTTCACAATTCAACATAATAATACCCGTTGTGTATTTATTTATATATGTCTGGTGTCCGCTTCTGAACAAAACTTTTCATCTAATATTGATCCTTATCAAGAACATGTCATTTCATAACTTTCAATATGTGTTCATCAAAATTAGTTATCTCAATTAATGTGCTCATTAAAACCCGTTATTTTTAACGGGAGTATATAATAGTATTTTTAATAAACATCTAACTTTTGCTTTAGTATTGCAAGATTTTCAAAGTTGATGTTCGCTAATAACACCTTGACTGGGAGAGGCAAAATAGCAGCGTTGTGTGGAGTTTGACCGTGTTTATGTTCTCTCAACTAGCAGGCACATACGATAGATGGACTGGTCAGTCAATGCTTCCTAGAGGGAGGAGGAGAATAAAGGCACGCATCTGAGAGCGATCACACGTGAAGTGTTGTCATGGTTTGTCTGTGCGAGGTCCCTGGTGCTTGGGCAATTGGTACACCTCGAGTCAATATTGCACGTGTCCTGTGAAAAGTGCGAGAGTGCGAGACTGGAGCTTCAACTTTAACTGGTGCTCGAGCATCTAACGAGTGCACCAACTTCAGAATTCCTTGATTCTGTTAATCACAACCTATAAAATTTTCGAAACACATGAAAAAATGTCTTTTTAATTGTAATTATTTAAAGCTAAGCGATCATTCTATTGTACGCATTACGAATATTATTTTCCGCTTGCTTGCTTTGCAAGGTGGGCGTCAGTCCTTCACGTATAGACTGTTTTGCACGGGTCTGTCGGTTCAACTGTTCAGAACTTTAGTCTTGAAGTGATATTTTCCGAAATGTCGATCGTTTTTGTACTGCACATTATGCTATGTTTTTCAGCCGTTTCAGTCGACTAACTACTGACCTCTTGCTTCGTGTATGCGGTGCTAGTTGCTGCGTGATGTCTCGCGTTTGAAGTGGGATTTGCTTAGTGAAATTTCTTGGAGAGCGTTTTAGTGCCTGGGCGAGTTGAGCCCGCGGGAGTTGCCCCTTGAAAGACCCATGGTGCAATGTTGGATCGTTTGGTAACGCTGCTGTTAGCTTTTCGTACAAAGCTAAATACAGTCTCGTTGCAAAAAATACATAGACTGCAGGTAGTTTTGCACACGAAGCTTGTTTCGGTCTTGTCGGAAAAATAATTTGAGTGTTCTAAAACAGATATATCTTGGAGACCTAAGTACGGCGCTCGTTGTACGAAGGATTCCTGATTCTTATTTAGACGGGAGCGTGCTAATAGCGTGTGCATGGTAAGGATATTACGCCTAATTTTGCTATCACTGTTTCGTTTTGTTTTGCTGGAGTCGAAGATTCAATACTTTATCTTACTGTTGCTTTTGTCTCTATTGTACATAACGCCAGACTGCCGTGCAATTCACATCGGACTCGAACACCTCTTTTCTTTTGATTTCACAGCCATTTATTTAAGACCCACCGGAGCGAAAAACCAGCCCTAAAATAGATAAATTCGACAAAGATTTCCCAAGTAGCGCTGTTTCTCGTAATTGGGTGAAAGTTGTTGCATTGATTAAGAAGCAGTGTTGACTAAGACAACCATTTAATCGAAAGGGTGGAGGAAGAAAAGTGCTCAGCTGTAAACAACGAAGCTACAGAAGCAGCATCGCATTTTCTCTGCAAGAGCTTAAACGCTTGAACGACTAAGAAAAAAAAATTAAATTAACTTTTAATATCTTGGGTTGTGCAGCTCTGATTTTCATTTTGACATCGGATTTTGAACTTTCCTGATTTCTAGAAACAGAGGCAATTGCTATTTTCATTGTACTTGTACTTCCGCTACTTTGCTACTTCACCCTCTGTTCCCTGGTTGGGTTCGTTAATCGCTCCCGTGGTCTTAAGCTGCCGTAGCTGTTTTTCTATGCTTGCTGTCGAGGGCTGTGCCAGCCGACACCCTGACAGGCTGATCCCTTGTGGGGCCACCTGAAATAAACCTGTCCTTGAGCTCCGCTGAGCTCAACGCATTAGTCTGGAACTTTGAACCACTCATAACCTTAAAAGTAATAAACTTATTTCCTAGTGATAATAATGATTAGTGGTAAATAAATTGAATATTTATTTCTTTTTAGATTATCATATGATATTTTTTGATAGACCATTTAGCCAATTTATTTGTAACAGGTCCTATCTTCAGAGCGTCGTGTGCGAGTGTATTTACTCGTACGGAGAAATCGATGGGACCGTGTCATACCGGCCGTTTTCAAGTGCACCGTCCTTTGCCGCTGATTACGTCAATCCGAGCCATTTGTTAAGGCGTCTTCTGTGTCGAATTTTTTCCCGAGTAATAAATTGTGTGGAGCTGCCTTAAGTTATTGTTTTTAAGCTTTGCCAATTGAGTTTGAGCTCATTATTACTATCCCTAAATTGGAGATACCGCTCAGCAAAAAGCGTCCTGACGGTTTGCTCTTTATGTTATTTGGAAAGCTAGTTTTTGTGTCTCTTTGCATGGGTGGGCTTTATTTAGGTGAAGGGAATTTATATTTAATACTTAAGGAAAAGATGCAGTGAAGGTGTGCCTAGCAATCAGTCGATGCCAGCGTATTCTTCCGCGATCTTTCTATACGATGTTCAGCATAGAATGGAGTGCTTTATTAGACAAATCGGTTGCAGTGTGTCTCCAATACCTTTTTTTGATGACGCTTATCGATCACTGAGCTTTGATTAGCAGTTTCATGAGGTCCAGTTAATAACGGCTAATTGTTTAACTAATCGGTGAGTGATGTCTGTCTCGTCTGAATGGTGAACTTGTGGTGCTGGGTTATGGATGATGGTGAGTCCTTTGTCTTATGATGCTACTGACAGAGGCTGTTGATTTCCTTTAATTGAACACTCAAGGCCTTTCTGGTTCATAGCATAAGGTTGTGCATGTTAATGTTTGATTACGAACTGCGACTCATGAATAGTCTGAAGGATTAGATGAATGAAAGCTTGAACCTGGTGAACTGCTTCATCTATTTGTGAAGTGTACTCAAGTGCTAGCACGTATTTCGGAGCGAACGTTGACTTTGGTTCAAGTTGTTAGATACCAATAAAATTGTATTCAGGTACGAAGTACTAATCGAATGTACATTTGCTTCGTATTGCTTGAAGAGGTGTGAGTCAATAACATATTTTCTGAAATCCATGAGAAGTAACAGGCTGTTTTACTTCACTGTCAATGTTTGGAAGGAATCGGTATTCTCTGGTTGAGAGTTTCTTGTATTCCAGCCGTGTACTCGCTTCCACCACCCTCTCCATACCGNTATTCCAGCCGTGTACTCGCTTCCACCTCCCTCTCCATACCGCTGTTGCTTGATTGTCGTCTCTGACCTGCGCGCTTTTTAGCTAGGAATAGGAACATTCGCCTCCAGGAGTGTGATAAACTTTAACCAAAAGGGATAAACGAGTGATTGGATTGACGTCTTTCTTCAGGTATTTAGCCTTCAGTCATGTAAGTAATACGATCGGAGAAACAAGTTCTTTCGGTTTCTATCCAGTGTGTATTTTCTGCACCGCTTTACTCTCGAAACAGTTCAGAGAGATGCGATACACCAAATTTTAAGTAATACCTAATTTCTTCCGTATTTAGGCCTCATTTATGTACAATTCGCCCTCTGCAGCCATTTCAGAGCAAAGCCTCAATTGTTCAATGTATTATTTTAACGTCCGTAATTAGGGCATTTCATTCATTCAAAAAGTATTAACGAGTTTTGATTTAGGTTGTGTTTTAAAATTAAATTTACTTTCATATAATTTTTGGTCCTTTTTACGTGTATTTTATCTGGAGACAATTCTGATTCCGTCTTTTCCCCGCAAGAGCACCTCATCAAGTATATTATCTGCTTGAGCACTTTGAATGGATTCAAAAGCACTACAGTGCATTTTAAAGGCTTTAGTGTCAAGAAAGTAAAAGTTAATTGGACAATGTAGCAACAGGTTGAATGAATGCGTTCATGATTGTTTTTGTGGCATTAGTAAAGCTAAGCTAGCATGCACGGTATTATACTCTCAACCATGTGACAGTATGGCTTGAAATCGTCCTCTTTTTACGTGCGTTCGTCATGACAGGAGGCCTTGAGGCTAGCGATGCTCAAACGCAGCCGCGGTGTGGGCACGCTAACTAAATCCTACTTTACTGATTGCAACTCAAAACGAGAACTAATCAATCCTGGGATTAAGCTCGGCATCGGTGAACAGAGAGTAACTCGTTGTCATCTCTTGACGTTTTACTGCTCAGTATGCGTTGTGGTCCGGCCACTTTGGCGTTCACTCAATAAGTAAATGATGAGATCAATGGTGTATATGGATATGTCCGATCTCCATAAAACGTCATACAGAAATTCTATCATTTCTCCAACCTCTGATAGATTTATTGTTATGGCAAGTATCATGGTACATTTTTCCGTGAAAAATACTCTCGAAACTTTAAAAACGTTAACATTGCACGTCTGTCTCATAGGGAAATGAACGGGAAATTAACACTCGTTGGTCATCGTCAACTGTTGAGAAACTTCAAAGAATAAAGGCTTGCTGTGCAGGAAACTCCGAACACAGACGAGGATTGTGTGTTGTTTGGTCTCTCGGACGCCTACAGGGGAGCTAAGAGGTGGTCGTTGTAGAGGATTGTTCTTGTGCGCACCTTGGGGACCAGGCGCTGCCCAGGAGTGGGCTGGAGCTCTCCCTAGCCAGTATGTCGAGATAGTGTCTAAGGTCGTCTGCATTAACCTTCTCGTCCGTACACTCGTATATCTCGTTGTATTCCAGAAAATTTGTAAAGCTTGTTGGTGGTTAGTTTTAAACTTTAAATTATGCTTGAGGTGTTCGAGTTATTTATTGTTCTCTGTCTCGATCAAGAAGTTAGACAACGCGCACATAACCACTGCTAAGCATTGTGTTAATATTGTTTTCTTTTTGTTATAAAAATTACATACACTCTGCCATCGAGCAGCGTACATGATGCAATGATGCATGTATGAGATATTCATGTGAATGAAATAAAATGATGTTAGTATAAACTTTTAATTAGAGATAAGCAATTGTTTCATGAAATGTATTCTGGACGAGAATAAACTTCTTAGTGTCCTCGCTTTCGATATCCTCTATTCAAAATACAATAGAAACATTGAAGCTACTTAGAGGCGCGCATAACGTGACGCTGCTCCTGGGCAAATTTACCAGCTACCACAAGAAACCAAATAAGGTCGCGCCAGTCGACGTCTCAGTCAGTGCTCTAATTAACGAGTCCGTCTCTCGTACCTCCAATATTGTGGTCTGTTGGCAGTGTGCGCATTTCTGCGTGTTATGGTGAATGTCTCGTGCTTTTGGAAGCCTTCAACCACTGTTTTTTACTCGTTTTGAATTCAGACAAGTTTCAAGTCCTGAATAATCGATGTGGGTGTCAAGATTGCGATGAGATCGCTCAGCTCTCTTTACTTATGCTTGCCGCAAAACACTGCTGAATTTATTGTAAAATTTGAAGGTGTAGGGCCCGTTCCACGTTCGGGGTCTTCGAATTTGTTTGCATTTCTAAGCGTAAGGTTCTCTATTTCTTTTTAATATGGGCTATAATCGGTGAATAGATTTGATGGTTCTCGCTCATTGTATGCTCATTCCCCCTCAGGGAGCATATAATAGGCCATAAGCAATAGGGTTAGTTAGGTTTGTCTATCCTATGCTATGACAACTGGT
>VOMN01135097.1:0-10908 GCA_014899125.1 Orchestia grillus | reverse complement strand
CCCAGAAGAATCTGTGGGGAAATTTTCCCCACAATAGATTGAAAATTTTTTGGACATAAGTCTTTCAGGAGTTTGACGATTTGCCCACCAAACACAGGTAAGAAAATATCCACCATTGAAAAAAGGACCAGCGTAGAAGCGTCTCACGCAATTACGATATCAGCTCTAGCCGAACTGATTGGTAACCCTCAACCCTGACCGGGATTGTATCCCTTTTCACATCGAGTTAACTATTCTGAACGAGGGAAGATAACGGACCAATAATCTGAGTTCTCAGCAGCCCCTTGCCATAATTTAATTCAAGTACTGGATGCTTTTAAAAGAACAGACTCAGTGAGGACAGATCAACGCAAAGTCACAGTATATCGTTCGTTAGGACATAAGATCCTTTCCCTAATACACTTCAACGGCACATGAACGGAATCCAAAGATTGTACAACCAGAATCTCCTCTCATGCTCCTTCGACTTATTTTTATACCTCTGCTAAGCACGTCTCCGAAACACGCGCTCTTCGTCAGATACTGCCCACGAATCTGTCCTGCCTCTCGCATAGGTCCTCCTTTTAACGATCTCACAAACATCCTGTCACATCTGCGATCTGAAGTTTCCGGTAGATAGGTGCGACGTTGCCCTATGTTGTCTTCAACTTTCTTGGTTACGGATTTTCTCGTGGTACGGAAGGCTTCATCATTTCATTAAGGGCTTATCCGGTAAAGCGTGTCTTATCTAGGTGGGTGCCTGCTTGCGAGCGGCGTGTTAAATACATCGCCAAAAATATGTATTGAATCGTCACTCGAGGGCAGGATGTGGTGGTCTCTTCTAATTAAAATTTGTTCTCAAGACCCTCTGTGTTTCTGGAAAGGGCTTCGAAGCGTTTATTGCCCTGCGATGCGTTCGCAAAACTGCATCCCGTATCGAGCGTGCTCTGACTGTGCAACTATAGAAATTTGATGTCATACATCGAAAAAAACGAAATGTGTAGAATTATAACCGTAACAAATTCCAGCTTTATAAAGGTGAATAATTTTCTGTCTGAAGTCAACGCTGGGGGCTTTTATTTTTCCACCGTGGCGTTGACGTGTTAAATGAGAATGCATAAGACTTGTAGCACAATTTTATGTTCTTTCGCGTTTTCTGGAGTATTTTGCATAAGAGTAGTGTAGGGCGATTCCGACTATCTGCCAAAAATATGATATGAATATTTACATTTAAGGCAATTTCCTCGACTGTGTAAATAATATCTGTTCATAATTCTTGTATAACTTATTATATTTGTTCTGTATGAACAATTATTCCAAAATTTGAACTTTATTCACTGTTTCACGTCCATTCTTGTAAACATATAAAAGCTTAAGACTGTACAACCACTAGGTGTTGAGACATATGTGAAAATATTGAAATCTTGAGTTTTTACGAATTATTTTGTAGCTAACTGTATTTACAATTCAGTATCTTGTTTGGGTTTTTGAGCCAGACAACTGACTTCAACTATCACATCGGGCAATTGTAAAATCTTCAAGTGAAAGTACCTTGAAATCAAAACCACAGTGTTTTCACAAATGAGTATCTTTCCAGGCGTCCATAGCATGAACAATAAAGACATGGGGTTGTGCTCGTCGGCATGTTCGCCGAGCACACCTCGATGATTTTCCTTTCTTCATAGGTGACCTTTGTTACATTCTGCATCATCATTATCGCAAGTCACACGTGGCTAGTGTTGGAATATTTTTGCAATAAAGCCTACATTTCTCTCCTTATTCTCTAATGTGCTAGCGCCATACCGCACAACCGTCAATCAACCCTGTGTTAGATTTTTCGTTTCGTTTACATACGTTCACTGTGATGTTGAGGGTTCCGTTTCCAAAAATCATAGTAATACGTGGGATAAGAATAGAAAGTTTTTTTTAATTCTCGCTTACTTCAATAAAAAATAGTATATTCCATTTGTTTATTACTTTTCCATGCTTGACCCTAACAATTTCTATAATTCATACAAACAGAAAAAAAACTTGTTGCTTTTAATTATTGTTGAAACTTTCTAGCGCATTTCTACGCTCGGTAACCCCACTTGCAGTATGGCTACCGTACTGGCATTTAGCAAAATTATTCGAAAATCGCAGTTTACTCTATGTCAAGTTTTCTGGCATCCACCAAGGTGCTCGATTGCAGCTCGGGCCCGGTTGCCAGTCTTCTCTTTAAGGCCTCAGCAAAACTGCCAGTCAGGGTGGGCTCGAGGCCTGCAGTAGGTTGGACATTTCTCCCGAAGAGCATCAGCGCGATACTCCTCTCTGTACCTGGAAAAGTCGTTTTTTTAAAGCCAGTGCAGTTCACAATAAAGAATTTACGAATTTATATTAAATGCCATAACACGTATGAATACACTCCCCTTGAAAATAATTTATTACATGTTAGTCGTCATATGTGAATGAATGCGAATTAAAACTAGAATGCACTCTTGATAGATATCTGCACTCAATATTAAAAAAACATTAAATTAATTAAAACGAACTGGCATATTGCAAATTTTGCCTCTTGGTCCCAATATTTAACTGTAAATAAAGGGAATATATTGGGAGAAACAGAAAATTGGTCACAACATTTTATTCAAAGTCTAAACCTAAATTTCAGTTCGAAACTGAGCTTTACTGTGGTCATGATGGTTCTAATCAGACGTGCCGCAGCTCTTATCAGTTATTGGACTCAGATCTACGCTCAGAAGAATAAATATTCCTTCGAAGTTGGAACTCAAAGTTTGTTATTTAACATAAAATTATAGAATTCCTTTCTTTTCCTATACATTTAATCAATTATCAATTAAAAGCCCAATGCAATTTCTTGAGAAATCGGTTTAGATGTATTTGTTTCTTCGCTCGTAATTACAGTCCTTACTCAATTCCTGTCTCTGCTACTTACTTAATTTTGTTCTTATGATCGTGTTCAATTTATTGTTCTACAAACGTTAGTATTTGCATTCACTAATTTACAAACAGCACCTCTTAACGAATTAGTCAAAAAATACACGTAACAGAAAAGTATTAACTACTGGACTTGCCCACTTCGATTTGTATTTGAACGATATTAAATGACATTAGGAAGGAGGAATGCTCGCACAGTACCAGCTAAGATAGAAGTTGCGAAAGTAAATACTGTGAGGTTATCTTGAGTTTAAATTCAAATCTTGTGCTTGAAGAATGTTGAACGTTTGCTCATTTAGATTCACCACCTCCAAGAGTGAAATGATCGAAAATAGCGAGATACTTAAACGTACCCAAGCACTATACAGGTATTACCACTCAAAAATTTATAGATTTTGTATAAATGATTAACTATTACCAACTGTGTTTTCTTAAAATGAATAAGTAAATAACATTTCATGCTGCGTTTATGCTGATTGTATACTGTATATTTTCCCTATTCGTGATCTACTATACAGTCAAAAGCGATAAATTTTGTAGTCCAGAATGTTTGATGATATAGCGTCACACTTCTTGGCTATTGTCACTCTTCAAAGGTCTTAAACACGCTTGAGAGAACATTGACTTGCAAGGAAGACTACATACTCATGTGAAATATCCTAAACTCTCATGAGGACTCATGAACTTGCGTGAGAAATTATAGACTCAACTGATAAATAATGAACGCTCGTGATTCGGGCTTATGAACTCGACTGAGAAACTGTGGGGCTCGATTGAGAGATCATGCACTGGTGCTAGAAATGTCGAACTCATTTCATAAGTAATCGCAGACTTTTATGAGAAATTGTGGAACCTTTAAAGCAATTTTGGACTCGTGTGAAATATCACGATCCTTCGTATGAGGCCAGAGTTTCATACGAGTACAATCAGAGTAGCAGACACCTTTGTACTAAAAGCCTGTTAATGGCAAATTGACCCGACACTCTGATGTAACTGATAGCTGCGCGCTAGTCGTGAGTGAACGAACTGAAAAACATTTTCCGTAACAAACAGGGTGATCAAGCAAAGTGTAGACTAAAATTTACTCAAAAAACTCTTCATTACAACAAAGTTGATGATAATTTTATTACTCAAAATAATAATGACAACGATGTAAGTTTATATTTTCCTCTCAATTTTTAATCATCTACCTCAACCTTTCACCACACATTTTAACCTACCGGTACCCTAACTACAAGTTGCACGGATAGTTTCTGGTGAGATACCGTCCCAGCACAACATTAGTATAGTCTCAAGAGCATCAACATTTTGATGATTGAATGAACAGGCTTTTCTCTCAAAAATGCCCCTCGCACTGAAGTCTATGGGGTTTAAATCTGGTGAAGTGGAGACCACAACTTCCTTGACCGGAAATCAGCCAGATGATCCATACACTAATTTTGAATAAGGTTGGCAGTATGGGAGGTGGTTCCATTCTGTTCATGAGTAATTCAAGATTCATCAAATGCATGAATCCAAAAAAATCAAATTATTCGTCAACAAATTCATATATACTAGTTGGTTTAGCTTCATCCGTTCTTCGATGAATATGAGCGAAGTTTTCAGCCCTGTTGAGGTGACACTACCCAAGCCATAGCAGAAGTCGGTTTTTAGCGCTGGAAGGACGAACGCATTTTCAAATTCATGTCTTGCTTAGTTTTTGAGTATATTTGGTCATTTTGGGGGTTGTGGATTGCTTGCGCAGTGAATAATTTTTTGGCTGTCCACAACACAGGAGGCTGAGAGTCATCACTCGGTTTCAGTATTCAAGAAGAAGCTTTGCTCGACTCAACTCTCTTAAGTTTGCGTGTTCAGACCGTAGTTGAGCTTTACTCTCCTTGCAGAGTGATAGCTATAAATCTTTCTTCAAAACACTTCGCAAGGTATCATAGCTGACTTGCCTAACCTAAGGTTACTTAACGTAACCTAGCCTAACATAACCAAACTTTACGTAACCTAACCTTGCCAACGACTGAGTAAACTAGTCATTTTGTGTAGCGCCTGAAATAAGGCATTTCAGGTAATGCCTGGTTTTACTATAATTGTCTGGTGCAGCCATTACGCATAACGACCGATTTTACTATCTGATTGTAGCAAATAGAGGATGTCTCAAGAAAAACGGAACCACAGTTGCATTACATCAAGAAATTGAGTGGTCTCCAAAATCCCAAGATCTAACACCGTGTGATTTTTTTCTATGGGAACACTTTAAGACGAAAACATATTATAGTCCCCCTCAGAAGACTGAAGAATTGAAAGAAAGAATCACTGACAAGTTCAATGTACTAAAAAATGATCGACAGTTAATCAAAGGAGTTGTTTCATCGATATAAACAAGAGCTCAAAAGTGCGCGGAGAAAAATCGACGACACATGGAAAGAATTGCAGCTTAATTAAAACAAGTTCACAATATTTTTGATAAAAGAATTTGCTACATAGTAGTTCTAAAGACTTCTTCATTAAAAGTAAAAATAAAGTTCAATTGTGGCGTGTAGATTTTATTGTTTGACTTTCTTGTGCAAACATGTTTTTGACAGGTTTCAGTAGAATAGTTACTTGTAAATATTTTTAAAGATATTTAAGCAAAACGTATAGCATTTCTTGATAAGCGTTCAACGGAGAATGTGATAGAAACTGAATAAAAATACAGCAAATAGTTTTTGAATTATATTATTTTTATTTTGAGATCCGTTTTCCGTGGGACACCCTGCATAACAAGTTAATTTCGCAAAAGCTATGAAAACAGAATCATTCGTAAGTTCAGCACCTAACCTAAAATGTTCAATGGCACAGAAAGAAAGCCACTGATATAGCTTTTCTATAGAATGCAATGCAAACTCAAGTGATTCTTACAAAGATCTGAAAATATTTTGACTTTTTACTTTTTTCATTTAACAGTTTTTACATTCATTTTTGAATCAATGGCTTATTAGAACGATTAATGTTGAAGGTAACTAGTGTGGGGTTCCGACTGGCCATACATAGCTAAAACGTAATTGCAAAGATACTGTATTAACATGGAATTTATATCATTTTACATCCAGTCATTCTCGATTTTTTTTGTAATACTACTCTACTTAATTGCAAAGAGCATACGGTAGTGCAAGAAGTGTTATTCCTTGTCATCAGATTAAAGCCATGATGGAAAAGACAAAAGAGCTCATAGTTGACTCCACACAAAAGATCATTGACCATAAAAAATCAGGAAATAGATATGGTAATACCTATTTCTACACACGTTGTCATCCCGAGATCTACAGTACTGTCATTAAACAAATGTAGTCACTTTGGCACAGCGAAGACTTTACGTGGACATGGAAGAAAATAAAATTTGTCATCGAGAAGTGTACGAAAACTGGTAGTCGATATGAGCCTAAGAGTCTCGTTGAATGACCTAGCCAAGATGTTGGATACGCGGGTTACCAGCGAGTATTCGCCCAATGTAGTGTTCTGAACAAGAATTATATATGTACGTAGGAATTGTGATGATGTTGAATCTCACTAAAAATTTTACGTATTTGTAGGAACCTTCCGTCAGCTTCATTGGCTACAGCGTAGCGTTTCGGCAACTCTTAATCATTTCTCCTACGCTGGGTATGCCTTGTTTTAAAGATATGTATCGTAGATATTACTGATACCACTTTTGTTACACATATTGCTATTATTCTTATTTTTATTATTAACATTACTATTAGAGCCTTCCATTAATATTCCTCCACGTAATGTATTCTCTATTTATTCTCAGGAAGCATGAACTCCATGTAGGTTTTCAGTTAATTAAGGCCTTAACTCAAGGGCTGTACTCTTTCTCCGTTACAACATTCATCGACCTTGACGAACGATTCTCCGTAAATCATATCATGTTGATATTCGAATAAACTTTCCTAAAACTCAACTGGACATAGAACATTGCTTCTGGAAACGAGGAATATGGAGTGATGAAACTAAAATCGAGCTTTTCGGTCATAGTGATAAGATTTGGCGAAAAAAAGTGTCTTTTCTCCCAACAAAACACAGAACCAACGATTTAGCATGGAAATGTATTTTGATGCTTTGGAGTGTTTTCGCCTAAGCAGCAATGGAATGATAAAGCCTGGTGATTATATCAAGATTTTGGTTGAAAATCATGAGTTATTGGCACCAAATCTTTGTCTAGGCTGACGGTTCACCTTAAAGCAAGAGAATGGCCCCAAACATTCGTCTAGATCTGTGACTCTATAGCTTCAAGAAGAGAAAATAACATGTTACCAAGGCCTTCGATGATACCTGGCTTATCGAAAATTTAAGGCTCAAATTGAAAACAATAATAAGTGGTCGGGCTCTGAAGAACCATCAAGAATAAAAGCACTAAGCAAGTGTATCATTGGAGAATAAAAGAGCATCTCAGTAGAAAATTGCACGAATTTCATCAAAAACTATTAGAGAAAGGCTCATAGAAGTTATAAAAATGAAAGCTCATACAATTGTTTATTAATATTGTAATCAAGCTCACATTTCATTCCAGTGTGAATAATTTTATCCTCATAAATTTTTCTAAATTTATCTATTTTATTTTACAAACATAACCTATTCTTCCGACAATTAAGTTAAGACAGTCCTCATCCCGAACTTATTAATATAAAAACTTAGGACTGTAAAAACACCAGGTTTTTTAGAAATTTGTGAAAATATTGAATGCTGGAGAATGTATGACTAATTTTGTCGCTGTTTATACGATAAATGTGATCACTTCTCTTCTGTAAGCGAAAAGTTTTTTTCGATCATAAAGACTGGTGATGCCTGGGTTAAGATACCAACTGCTCTTAATTTGCTAGCGATTACAATGAGTAAAAATTTGTCAAAGCTGTTAAAAATCATCTTAATTTCTATTTGGGCTGTAAATAGCTTTCTTGACGAAACTTTGATACGACTGTATAACATTTGGCCAATCTTTGAGACAGTTTGGCTTTAAGTTCACTTCATGGAAAATAACCTCTACAAAAAAAAACACTGATGAAGCTTTTCGATGGAATGCGTAGGCAACACAAAGGATTCTTTCAAATATCTGAAAATATTTTGAACTTTTATCTATCTCATTTATCAGTTTTTACTTTCATTTTCAAAACTATGGCTTATAAGGGCGATTAATGCCTAAGATAACTAGCGTGGGCATCAACTGGCCATACATAGCTAGAAACCGGTACAACTGATACTTCCACCAGTGCTGTTCTGCACCAAGATGACAATTTAGATTACTGATTTGAATCAAGGCTTGGAATTGATACTTCTCAATATCCAAGAGTAAGATGGAACAAAACCTCTGAAACATATTTGAACACTATTTTTTGCCTACACATTGTGACTAATCCATAGTATGTTATTTACATGTTCAAACGTTTAATTTAACAGTTTTATAATAAGGGGTGCTTCAGAATTCTTTGAACAAACTGCAACGCATTTTCATTTCGGCTGCAAATCCCATTTATTTATTCAATCTTTTTTTTTATCTTCAAGTTAAATCAGGTAAGTTATCCTATAATACTGGTGATTAAAATTTTCAAAACTCAAAAATCACAATGGGTTTTAGCACTTGATCATGAGAGGTTTTGAAAAATTAAGTTGGGCTAAATGTTTCAATAAAGTCAATATCAAATTGCATGCCAAATTGTTCCAGCAAACTAACATTCTTAGCACAATACAATACATACAGTAAACGCTAAAATTTATGGAATCGTCTGCAAGTTTTCGACAAATTTCTGTTGGAACAGTCTGATGGATAGAACATACGAGCTTCATTGCTCGCGCAACAGCAGCATAAACGACAATGTAAATTGAAACGCAGTTGTTATGGATGAGCTACTCTGAGATCGAAAAAGTACTGCCAGTGGTGCAGAATCAACATTGCCCCTCTTTACATTAATTGATCGCTAAAAATTACTCTATTTCTATTGAAGGGTGTAAAATCTTGACCCATCAACGATGTTAGTTGATTAAAGTTAATCAATTTCGTTTCACCTAATTATGAGAATATTACAGGATGATAATATGGCTACTACTGAATTGATATGTTTAAGTTGGGGCGTACTGATATTACAATTTTCACAATTTTACTCTTTGCTTTGGTAAGTTATCCTGTTGATTACGTGGATGAATTTTGAATTCGATCTCTCTCATGATATAGGGATAAAGAGCTTCGAGTTTGACTACCTGATACTGGTTGAATGACAAGGGAGCCCGATAGAGACAGAGAGCTAAATTAGAGGTTGAGCTGCTTTCATCACTGTAAAAAATAACTGCTAGAAAAAAGAGGACTATCTTTTTATGTTTGGTATACTCATACTCATCTTGTGGAACGACTACCTTTCTGATCTAAGAGAAAAAGATTAGATGATGTGAGGATTATTGTGTTACTACACTCATGAACAATTACTGTTATGTTAGCGTATACCTTCGCTAAATTAACTCTGTTAAAACGAAAATTTCAGCGATTGCTGCCTAAGTCCGAGAACTATTATCATTAGGCACTAGTTTACCAACAAAAAATACTGTGACGAAGCAGAAGCAGTATCTAACAAAATGAAATGAAGAGCAGGTTTGTCACGTGGACGGACAAGCATAAGTTAAAGCTGCGGCTGTTTAACCTACCATCTGTTACCCACGAACTGGCCATCTAGCCGCTGGGTAGGGAAGGGCACTGAGCCCGGGAACTTGGTGCACGTATAGCTGTCGTGGATCAGCGAATTTCGCCGTAGTTGTGGATATAGAAAGTTCTGTAAAACAAAGGACAAGATGAAAGATGAATATTTACCAAAGCAACGTATATATGAGACGTTTCATACGAACTTGAGTTCGTATGAAAACAAAGAAGGATATAACCTTTGATGTTTAATTTTCTATCATTATAAAGTACCATTTTACTTGATACGTATCGAACGTCTGATGAAATCATTGACAGGTTTCGGTACAAGATGTAATGCAACTAGCAAAGATTGCTGCGGCTATTAAAAAACAAAAAAGAAATGTTATTCACACTGTAAAGAAATATAGGCCTAATTTCGTCAACGTTTTTTATTGTTCAATTTCTCTTCTTTACTTCTACGTACATCTACATACAGGGACAGAAAGTAGTCCTAGAACTTGATACTTTTTCTAGATGTAAATAATAGTATCTAGAAAACTTAGGATGATAGCCTTAGGCGAGTAATTCATATTTTTCAAATTTTTCACATCCTTTTTAAATTCGGTTACATTTTTTATTGCATTTTGAGGAATAAAAAATTGCTATTGTTCTCGTTGCCCTAAGACGACCTTCAACTCTCGCAAGATTGAAATATCTTGGATTTTTAACAAGGAGTTTAGAGTCTGAGGGTGTGAGAAAACGAGTGCGAAAATCCGAGGTGTAAAGGAACGACACCGTTCAGTCCAACATACGCGTATTGAAACACACGAGTTCTTTTGTTTGCGGAGTAACCACTTCTGAAAAAAAGTACGTTTTCAGTCAACCGTGGCTCCAGAGACTGTCTGTGATAAGAAGTTCTTTGGAAGCAACGCGATGGATGATTCACCGCATTTGATCGGACACTGCTCCTCAGTAGCTCAATGATCGTGATCAAACTGCTATTTTCGCTTTTTCGATAAAGTCTCTGCGCACATCAAATAGATTGCAGGGCAGAAAAAGGTGGAGTCGCTCTATTTGTCAGGAGTGAAATAGCATCACGCGCAGTCGTCCTGACAACTGGCTCTAATGGGCAGTGGAATACTTAGTACTGTATCTAAGTCACCTGAGACTTGCCCTCGTCTTAATCTACAAACCTCCCTCATGTGAAATGCAAAAATTTTATCCTCCACTTTCTTGCATTAAGGACAAAATAAAGGAACTAAAAGCCCCCCTCATTATGTTGGGGGACTATAATTTTCATTCAATGGGTTGGACTACAGGAGCACTGTACGGGGGCTCCACCGAGTCCAGACTTC
>VOMN01135090.1:19752-36214 GCA_014899125.1 Orchestia grillus | reverse complement strand
GGCCATGCCATGAGGGCACCATGAGGGCCCTGCCATGAGGGCACAGGCAAGAGGGCAGGTCACAACACCCCAGCCTGCAACAGCAGCCACCCTCGGCCAGGACGACGAGACTTCAACGCGAGTTTTTTGAGCCGCACACATGGCGGCGAGTGAGGCAGTAACGTGACACTGACGCAGCTGTTGGTGGTGGTGGTGGTGGTAGTTGAAGATGGTGGTGGTACTAGTAGTAGTAGTGGCTGCAGCTGTCAGGGTTAAGTTGCTAGTGGCAGAGGTCATTACAACGATAATTAAAGCAGCTGGTTTTGAAGACAGTAGTTGCAACTGTGGCTGCCTCTGCAGGTTGCGCCTCCGGGTGGGGTTGCTGTTCTCCCTTGTTTCAGAAGCTCTCAGTGTCGGTGCTGCTTTTGCTGCAACTAGAACTAAAAATGAACTGCAACAGCAGTTTTCACCGCTGCAACTAGAACTGAATTTTCCTTTCATTATATGTGAGCAGTCGCAGTTTCTCTAATAAAGTTTTGGGCTGAGAAATATTTCCCAGATATATGAATTAATTCCATTTTTCCTTCGGTCAGAAACTGGTTCACGCAACGGTACGTAGGAGATTCAAGTTTACATTGAAAGGTTGATCTCTAACATACTTGGGCAATACTGTCTAAATATAAACGGCACTATTAGGGATCAAGATTTCGATAATACGTCTACCTTGACTAGGACTGATATAAGTCCACCTACCCAAGCTTCTTGTTCCTTCTTTTCTAACTAGGACGTAAAAATGGATCTTGAACTTAGGATTTTCTGTGAGGCCTAGAGTCTTAAAATGATCAACCTTTGAGTAACAACACGAGAAGCGATCAATTTGATAAGTTTTCGAGCTGCTGAATATTAACGAACTACAGGCTTTCCAGGAAAAGTAATTGGAAGATTTAAACGTTAAACATACGTTTAAAAATGTGCAAAGTTATTCTATATAAGTTGCATCACGTAAAAAATTGTAAAATAACTTGATATTAAAAGCGAGAAGATCATAGATAATTACCTACTCTGTCTTGCAATTAATTTCAACAGTCGGCCAAATTTCGAGATTGTAAAAACTCGAATATGTTAAACTCAGGGGAGCAGAGATTCGGTCTTCTACGTTGATTTGGAGGAATTTTTTCTCGACCGATTGGTCAAGAAGCAGAAGCAGCCTGCAGGCATGAAATTATTTTACCCTTTTCCGAAAGATACAACATTCAGTCGGATATTACGTAAAGAAATGAGGAGGATAGAGCGATGAAAATTTTACAAAAAATTCCAGATCATCCGCATAATTACTTTGGTTATTAGTCGTTCACCATGTAGGAGGAATTTGAACCAAAGGTAAAATGCATTTAAATGATATTACTTGGTTGGACATGTGCTCTTCTTGGGCCTAGACTCTTAGGCATATGTACTCAAACCTGTGTACACACAGCAGCATAACTTTTCGTAGCTACTATACAGCTTGAATTAAAGATCTCAAGAAGACCATAAGAACATATGCTCCTTCAACGCTGCCGACGGCATTCTCCTCTCACACTTACTTTCTTTCCCGGGATGAACCATTGAAAAATGTTCCGCATACGCACTGATGCTCTTGCAGAAAATTTTATGCAAATGAGGTAGCCCAGGTAGCGCACACTGAATATGGTAAGCAATGCTAATGAGCCTTCATTACATAGCTCGATGCCACTGGCAGAGCGCCGCGTCTGTAAGCCGCGGTCTGCGCTAGTGGACACCCCGCATTCAGGAGGGTGCTGAGAAGCAGCCGTGGCAGTCATTATGCATGGAAATAAGATATGGACGTGTTCTGCTGACACGACCAGACCACGAACTTTGCGTGGGAACTTGAAATGGGTTCAGGAGTTCGAATCCTATACATGAGATCAGATGCTCTGAGCAGGAACGGTGTAAGGCTGCGAGCTTCGATAAATTAAGTAGCTGTTCAGGAGTTAAAACCTGAGCCGTGTTTTGAAAAGTCATGTCGTTTGTCATGCGGTGAAAGAAGTATGCTTACGTACGTTGTAACAAATAAATACTGTGACTGTGAAGCGTATGCCGGATGGCGCGCCTCACATCATAATAATCTCAGAAAAAACATACAAACTGAAAATAGTACGTTGCCGGTAGCAAAATATCCATGCGATGTTGCCTGCATATTTTTCAGAACGAATTGAACACAGAACTCTCGATGAACAAACGCTTTAGCGTTAGAAAAATCCTAATAGCGCAGTACACAAGAACTTAAGTTTGAAGCGGAGTTAATTAGAGCTCCTCGCCCACGCCGCAATATAAACATTTACTCGAAGTTTAGGACTGTCCAGCGACAGTAGCTTCTGAGTTAAATATTCTAGTGAACCTACCACTTGTGAAGACGTCTCAAAACGCTGATGCTGTCCGTGTCTAGAGTGGTTAATAGAGAGACCGAAGGAATTGTATTATGAGAAAAAAATTGTGGATCCTGTTTACGGAAAACATGACCAACCTCTTCCTCAGAAGGTTTCCGAACAGAAACGTGCAATATTCAAACGATTTGCTCATTTGTTTTAAGTGTACGACCACACTCAGGAACAGTTGGCTTATGCCGAGAGGGGTCTACGGAGTATCAGTAAACTCGTTCCAAGCGTTTTTTGTTCAAGTGAAGATCTAACAAGTTGAAAAACATGTATGTATATAAGTTAGACAAAATAAAATAACTCGCAATTGCAGGAGAATGGAGTGCACAGAAAAACGTACCAGTTTTGGCAATAAATTTTAGGCTGACTCTGAGAATTAAAGGAAAATAAATCTGTAGCATCTATTTACATTGTTTCTATAATGAAATTATTGCTGGTAAAAATTACCATAACGCATATTCAGCAGTAACCTTTCAGAGGAGGCTTTTAAAACTGCTGCCGTGTAAGACATACGTTTGAAAATGTTACGGTGAAAATTAGACATTTTCTCAGAAACACCACCCAGGATTTAGTCTTAATGCTATGACGCGGAGTATAAATATTGTTCACGCATTCACATGTTAACTGATGTACAGTGATTGTAAAGCGAAGGTTCAAAAACATGGCGTTGATATTAGACAAATAATATACGAATTCAACATAATCATTACCTCTTAGTAACTTGAATTTTTCACTTTCTTGAAAGATGGCGAATATAATACAAACCCGGACGAATTTGCTTCCACTGAACAGTCAATGGCCACGTCGGAAGCGCACCACGGAAATACAAGAAAGAGAGCGTCGAAAATTAAAATTCAAGCTCTTTGCCTTAATTTTCATTTCGACTTTGACCGTGCACCATTAAATAGGAAAATTCATCATAACAGGATTCCACTAACCAAAGAAAACTATGTGTGAAAAGATACTCTTAACTAACAAATATGTTGCGCCCCTGTTCACGATTAAATGAGAAATTTCACGAAGTCATTATTACCTCAGATCGTTCAATAAAAGATGCAGCGTTCTGGTCGAACGTGATAACATAAATTTCCTCTTCTCCTACATTCGACAGCACAGAGACTTTCTCAAATTTGTGATCTAGAGCGATCATGCCTACGTCAAAAAGCAGTGGTATCCCAGGGTAAAAAAACAGTGTACGCTTCATACAATAAATTGTGTACTTTTTAAAATGAAAGCTACCCTTCATACTACTTTTAGCATTGTTTTCCGTAGCGTACCTTTTCAGCTTAGATATAAAGTAGGATGTTATTTTCACTAAATTATGGGAGATCAAATAAGTAAGATATGTGGTGACCCCAGGTATGGTCTCAAGCCTCCACAATGATACGCAGGAGGCACTTCGCTAGAATGTGGAAATCAAAGTTCCTTTCCGATTCAGCGAAGGAAAGGACTGTGAGACACGAAGATATAACCGAATTTTTCTCATTACGACGGACAGAAACAAAGTAGGTCGTCAGAAACGGTCCTCTGCAAAGCAAAACAAGGAGACCTCACCTGGCGATGTGTTTATGATTATTGCATTAAACGGCATAATCTCTAGACAAGCATGCATGCAATATGGTTTTTGTTCATGGCAAGCAAGTGGTACTTCCTAACTCCCGTGTGTTTATGATCATTGCATTAAACGGCATAATCTCTAGACAAGCATGCATGCAACATGATTTTGTTCATGGCAGGCAAGTGTTACTTCCTGACTCCATTTGTTGTAAAGCTTAAGAAAATTATCGTGATTCTTATGAAACGTCACTTTTGTACTCTACTTGCGTTTTATTTAATACGGAAATTTTGTTGAAGAAAGGCAAATTTAAAAATTCGTAGACATGATCACATAAGCAAAGTTCTAGCATTAACATTTGTTCTCATTCTGTTTAGTTACAAAGACGTGAGAAATTATGATCATAACCCAGGGACAAAACAAAAGGAAAATTTTGTTACGTGCTTTTAGAGTTACGTCTATTAAATTTGGACGGAACATTTTCAATTTTATCATCGCAACGATAGCGTTCAGCTTCTGCAACTGCTCTCCTTTAGGCAGGCGACGGAGAGCAAGATATGTAATGCAATGGCTGAAAATCGCACGACGAATGCTTGGAAACACATCAAGCACAGCCCAAACAAGAGTTCAAACTCGCTTATTCTGGTAAACATTCGTAAGAGCAAGCCAGCCAAGCACGCTGGTTCCAAACACAAACTCCGTGTTTGCGTAAGACCCAAGCAGCAATATTTGTATTTCGGTGCCACCTCTCGTAAACATTTGCCATTTCTGGCTCGCATGTGACAGCGAAGAGCATGTTCAGCTCCCAGACATGGTGTTGGCTATTCGGTTATTTTTAAACTGCCGAGTTTCTGTAGAGTGCTCGGAAGTTTTTTGTAGGGCTTCCGCTCCTCTGCTTCATGGATATATCCATTTACCTCAATACAGCAAGCATAAACAGTCATAAACTCTGAGCACATAGCACGAATGGATACTGATGATTTCTACTATTTCCATGTTACATCTGACGATTTTCACGCCCAAATAGCTAGAGGACGGATTTTGCAAATGAGATACAAAATAATTTAGAAATCTTCATTCACGGTCTTCGAACATGCAATTACTGAACTTTCGGAATAAGAAGTTACTGTGACGTATGAAAAACTCCAAAAAAGTTTCCTAATTGGAAAGATCCCTGCCTACTAGTAAGTCAAATAAAGAAAGTCGGCTTAGTCGTATAAATAGTGTAATCAGGATGAGTTATATTGCCTTCCAAAAAGATGCGTACTAAAAGTATAAAGCTTTAAGCACACTTCTACTCATCTAGAATAAATTAAAAAATCGCACCTATTGCGTGGGAGTAAAATCAACAGGAGATCTACTTAAATTATTGTCGACGAACATGCAACACCGAATAATTATCCTCTCACATGCTAGTAGTGCATCACAGGTGGATCAAAATAATCGCATGAATTAAAAAACTAACTTCCCGTACATATCACCACAAAACAACACGTTGACGCACAACATTTCTGAATTGGTGCCACAGAATAACACACAATTAAATAAGCTCTCGACTGCAGAAGACCACGAGGCTGGTACGTTAGGCGATGTTCAAGGCAGGCTTACAAGTGCTCTGCCTCGAGATAAGATAAGGTGGACGGGACGACGATCAAGAACACGAGTGGTCTCTAACTCAAGTCAATTCACACGTACGTGTTTAAGCCGTCAACGCGCGTCCTCAAACTCTGAAAGCTTTCTCTGCAAATCCAAACTCGACATTCTAACTCAAACTCCCGGACGAGTAACGGGAGTTACGTGAAGTTACTCACTTATTGGTGGGTTAACGCTGTCAGTAAAGTGTAGTCCTTACAAGTATTCGAGTGATTATTTGTTGTAATGCGATCATAATTGCTTAGTAGCTTTAAACTGTGAAAATATAGCGCAATTCACGGTAGCAGTGATATTCTACGGATTGAGGCAAAAATTATTTTCGAAGAATGAATAACTTTCAACCTGCTAAGATTATTTCTAATTGACGTATGTACGAAATTCATTTTTCTGAAGATTTTAGCCGTAATGTAAATAACGAAATAATATAAGCCTTTTTTACTAACTGAACCGAAGTTTCTTTGTACAATATTCAAACGGTAGCAATATAATTGTCACTTTAAAGAATAATTTATTCCGGCCTTTAGTATTGAGTTTCCGTTCATATTATGCATATATATATATATATTAAAAAAAGTCAATCAGCAACAAATGACTGAAATAGCAGATTTTTTCAAGTAAGTATATTGTTGTACGTGTTTGGTATTGGAAGTTACAGAGACCTTTTTAAATGAGACCAAAAGGGCCACTGATCGATACCGAAGACTTGCTCAAGAATTGATGCCGTGAGGTGTAGTGCGGCATAGTTCGATATAGAATGACTACCATTGTTCGATAACCCATCTGGGTATTGATTGAGCTTTAAGGCATGGTGCTGGCTTTTGAGCCATTCCTAAATTACCTAGTTGTTTTTCGCTGTTCTGAGTTTTTCTTGCTTCTTCCGCTTTTTTGCTGCAAGGAAATATCTACTCCATGAGTCAGCTCGCAAGCTATACTTGCAACTACAAACACTATTACAGCTGAGAGCTGTTTTCATAAACGAAATTCAGGTGAAAGGATAACGCGAGCCTATTTTAACGACTAAGTTTTATGATTGATATGAGGGATACGATGTAAAAATGCAATGAGGCGTCATTTCATGCGGACAAATACTCATTCCAACAGCCCTATCTCTAAATTCTTCTCGGACTGTTCAGGCTGATAAAATAAGGCAGCAGGCTGCAGAAACTCGAAATGTCATCAGTCAGATTGATACTGAAAACTAAAGGCTTTGATCGAATCATCTATAGGGCGTAACAATCGCATCACTTTGAGCCGTACGGTTTCTATGTAGTGTTTGGAGAGCCCCAAGTTTCGAGCCGTGACTTACCTTACCTTTTATTTCGACGAGGAAAAAATTGCAAGACTCTTAACACGTTGACTCCGAAGTGGGTCATATATGGTACACGCGATCATCTAACCTAACCTAATGTAACCAAAGCACTATCATGTATAAATACAAATTTTCGAGTTTTCTTCAAATTTATGTTGATCAATTGAATAAGCTAGTTCTGATTAGAAATAAAATTAGTAGAGTAACCAAATTTGTGAAATCAAAATCCTTCATTTTTAAATTCACAGTAGAGATATTTGTCTGCATGTAATTTTACCTGTGTGGAGAATCGGAGTCAACGTGTTAAATTCAAACAGAATCCCCCAATAACCCTTTGAGCCCCGGACATATTAATAGTTTTAAAATTAGTTCACAAATTGATAGTTTTATCATACCAAGAGAAAACTAAGCTGGGAATGAGATGTCTCAGTCGGACTCAAAGAATGAAATTACTAAAAGCTAGTGGCCTCGTCTGGAGCTTGAACAAACATAGGCAGGGTAGGAGGATGCGAAGGGCAGGCGAGTTATTGAAATTGAAGGAATTTTGTGCGCTGCAAGAATTTTACTACGAGCTGAATAAGTTCTGAGAACGATCCCTTTAAAAATAATACTCGTTTTAAGGAACAGTTTTCTTATCTAAAGTTTTCAAAATACAATTAACACGTTGACTCCGATTCTCTACACAGGTAAAATTACATACCGACAAATATCTCTACTGTGAATTTAAAAATGAAGGATTTTGGTTTCACAAATTTGGTTACTCTATTAATTTTCTTTCTAATCAGAGCTGGCTTACTTCATTGATAAACATAAATTTGAAGAAAACTCGAACATTTGTATTTATACATGATAGTGCTTTGGTTACATTAAGTTAGGTTAGATGATCGCGTGTACCATATATGACCCACTTCGGAGTCAACGTGTTAATCCGTGTCTGTTCTCAAAACCCCGACCCAGTTTTTTCAGGCAATTTTGCGTACGAAAATGTGCGGTTAAAGAGAACACACTTGTATAAAAATAAAATATAAAGCGAAGAAATAAACATGCTCTCACAACTTACCTTCGAGCTGAGCCGCGCTGGACGTGAGCGACGCTGAGGAGGGAAGAGACGTCGGAGGGTGGCGGCATGGAAGGGTAATCTTCATCCAGTAAAATGTCACACGATTTCTTTCCTTCACTGTCACACCTAATCTGAACTTTCACCGGCTATTCCACTATCTACTGGTCGATTTTTTAATGACCTCTTAAGCCAAATTTATTTCGAATGGCAATGTAAATATTTTCTAAAGTATGGCATCCGGCTCCCGTTGACGCTTTAAGTATTACAAGTGTACATCAGTCGTGGCTTAATTTTTGCTTGGAATTATTATGCATTCACATTTTTTCAGCTGAAGAGCCAATCGGGATTTTATTGGAACACCAGGCAAGTGTATGTTCAAGTGTCTTGTGTCTGACACCAGCCTAACTGAAAGCATCTTCAAAATTGATCACTGAAACTTTTAAATATCATACGTTAGGTGTAAACAGTACAGTTCAGTTTCGAGTGAATCTCAAGAACTATTTGTACGTCAGACTTAACGATTTCACCGTCATATCTAAATTTTATTAATCCCATAATTTTCCATATACATTTCTGAGTTTCTTCCAATTTCAAACACACCTCGTTTGATTATGCCTGACTGCTGCGCCGTCCGATATTATCCGCTGCGTAAAAGATGGTGCTCCTCAAGCAGGAGAACTTAGGTTTTCTTTTCTCATGGTCTGGCAGCTTCTACTCTGCTGTGATAAGCGTCCATCTCTGCATAATTTTACTACGCCAGGTCAGTGTCCCCACAGTTAAAACTTAACTATGCTATAAGACGTAACAGCGAGACAAAATCAGCGACGTCTTGGAGAAAGGCTTCTGCCTCAGCTCTTCAACTGATCCACGATGCATACGTCAGTGTTTCAGCGTGAGTTTTTCAAAAAATACCTCGACTAAGATTCAAATGTTCCACCGAATCCATAGGTTCTGACGATTTTCTAGAATGTTTCTAGCAAAGGGCGAGTAACGAATACAAGACCCGTGCCTTCTAGCAAGGGATAAAATCAGACTATACCTCCTGCGACTTTCTTTTTGAGCTAACAAATCGGGAGAAAGTTTTCATCCCCTCATTCAATAACGTCGAATTCTTCGACACTCTTGCAACGTCCTTCGATAACGAGAATATCTTCACTTCCATCTTTCTTCTTTAGTGTGGTGCATAGCGTCGTCATGAAATGTTGGTATTTGTGGGCTGTGACTGCAATGCACACTTCTTTACACTTTTTATCGACCACTTTTTGCATTTTTATAGACACTTTAACGAAATCTATAGAGATAGAATATAGTCTCTTTCTGCCGGTCTTCTTTGCACAACGCTTACTATGCGCACAGTTAAACACTTGAGACACAAAACTTTGTCCTGTCACCGCGCAGAATTATTACCTTCAAAGAGATTCACACGAGTGCTGAGCGTAGAAAATCACCGTGAACAAGCGACTTACGAATGCCCCTCGTGGGAAGAAATTCCGCTCTTTGGAAGAGTTAATAGTTCGACGGACGACTAAATGTCGTTTGAAAAACTTGTTCTAAGGTACACTAGTAGTAAAAGGTACCATTGTAAAGTAATTATTTTTACATCGACTGACCGAATTGAGTGATTCTGAATTTGCACCAAGTATTAGTAGATGAACTCTTACATGATCTGTAAATGAACTCGAACCATGCATTGGGATTATTAAAAGTATGCAAGTAAATGGCAGAAAAACTTAAAGATGTTGAAGCTCTTAAAGCTGTTCAGGCACACCTGCTATGCACCCAAGATACAGTTGTCCTCCGCATAGAGCGCTTGATCTGTCAAGCAAACAATCGCTCTATCTTCTTATTGGCTTCATACAACAGGCGCTATTTGTTCCTTATAACACGAATATTTTTCATGCTCCATGATGCTCTCTCTAGTTGATACAGCTCTAGGTGGAGACAACTGTACAGTGGTTGCTTAGTGGAACCGATCTACTATACACGTCATATGCAGGGAACGACTGCATTTCGATAATCCGGAGCTCAATTTTCAAGAACCTTGAACCTATTACCGCGATACATGCCCCCCTCCCCTCCCGTTAATTACAAAATACTTCTGCCATAATATCCCCCGCACATTTCAGGCCCAGACAATCGAGCTGCTCCTGATCTAAAACTCGTTTATGAAGTTGCATCGGCCGGCGCGCGGCCACCATCCATGAAAAACGATACTTAACGATAGGAAGCCATCGAATGCTGTCAATTCGGGTCATAATTATAACTAGATTCAATGATGAAGAATGGGAGATAATAGTAGTCTATTATTTTAAAACTGCAACGGCTGTTAATTTTTTCTTTTATTTGTGGGAATAATTTAATTTTTTCTTTTATTTGTGGGAATAATTTAATTTTTCTCTGAGGAATATATTCAGTCTTTCCTCACTATGGGGTTATGGTTGGTCATTCTCACTTCGCGGATAAAAATTAATTTACGTTATCACAAGACAGGCTGTATCATATCTACTCTTTAAAAGTGTAACCAAAATTAAATCGTCCCCGTTTTCTTTTTCGTACCGCTTGATCGAAGAGAACAAAACATCGTGATATGTCATCAATTATTCAAACATTTTCATGGCGCGGAAATTAAGTGCAGGGCACGAATAAGTCACGTTCATGGGTCTGTTTTTCTAGTCCTCACTAACTCTTACATTTTCAAATCACTAACTGAGTTTGAAGATTACTGGTTGTGCAGTCGCATCGTCGTCTGCAATTGAGAGTCACAGGTTTCTGTGGGCAAACAGGATTCGGTAACCCTAGAGAAACGTTTATATTTTCAAGTTACTGCACTGTTTGTATTCTGCCTAAGAAAATTTCTAGTCTTAGAGTGAAGTAATAATTATCAACTTAAGAGGAAAACTCATCCAATACACTTTCTCTATAAATTCCAAAACTAATTCCACATACGAACAAAAGTGATATTGAAAACATCCCCTTCGATAAAATATGATCCCTGACTGTAACAAGTATGAATCACCTCTTAGGTACCGGCTTGAACGCAGAGTTCTCCACAGACGATCCTTTGTGTTATCAGGCGAGGGCGGATACCATCGACACCAAGACTTGGCGGTGACGAACTTGATGCGGTTTCGCGCCGAGTTTTCGTAGAAGCAATTGGCACTCCTAAGTTGGGCGATTAAGCAGGATATTCCCAATTCACCATTCGTTGGTGCATAACTAGCTCTTTTCAGTGCACGACTTTCACTTGGTGGACTTTATTTTGCAAGGATTTTAATTATAATTCAGATGGACATAGAGGGAGGTGGGAAGTTTCTGAATTATCTAAATTTAACATTGAAACTAAATGTAAATTTTCGTGAGTTCTGCCAGAAGTAGTAAACTCTACATCTGTTTAAATAGTTTAAGCCTGAACTCTCACACTATTATTATTCTAAATATTCAAAACATGACACCCAGACATTTACCAAACTTTACGACGAGGTTAGTGCATATATTCTTGATGGGTTGATGGGGAGCTCTTGTTTTCTAAGGCTTTGGTTTCGTGTTTCCTCAACAGAGCTCATTTTTTGTCCTATCGAGCCTTATAACCGTAAGCCATATTTCAGTAGATTTCAATTTTTTTCAGCTAATTTCAAGTTACAACTCATTCGTCATGACTGAGGAATATACGTAACCTTTATCGCTGATCCATACGAATGCCTACGCAGCTAGACACCTTGGTCATAGCATATCTTCTCATTCAGCGTGGCTTAAGTTATTCAGGAACGCATTACCCGTATACAGTATATAGAGTATTTTGTCTTTACAATATGAACCCGTCATTTTGCAGAAGATTAGATTGTTATCTTTAAACATTTAAACAGGATATCTTTAAACATTTTCGTCTGTCACACACTCGTACATGAAGCTTGACATCAGTTGCACGCTGATCAGCATTCGGTTTGTTTCCTCGTTTTTGTACCATCGTAATAAAGGTGTTCATCAAAATTAGAACACCGTGTTCAAAAGCAACGATTTATATCATCCCTAAAGCATGTCATAGCAAAATGGCTCACAAAATGACAACGCTCTATTCTTCTCTATTTATGAACACGCAGAAGAGTCTGTTGCAATGCTGCATGTTACGCTCTGTTGCATGCGCTGTGTACTTTAGCTATAATAAATAACAAGTTAAACCACGTAGTAGTTTTTAAACCTTCATTAACTGATTGAAAGCAACGTTGATTACATATGTATCGTTTGTTACTATTCGTTTTGGCAATGTTATTAAAATTTTCGATTAAAAACTGAACGTAGTAAAAATATGACGATATAAACACAAATTTCAGGTCGATTTTTTTCCGAAGGCAACTCATACTTTGCCTTAAATGCGAAGACTCTTATGAAAGATCGATAGCAACAAACGAGAATTTCGACACTATACAAGTTTATTTTGCTCGTCAAAAATTATAGTTACCCACTTGAAGTTTTGATTAAATTTGCAGAACAATAAATCACTACATTTCGTCGTCCATTTTAAACCTCACGAGCCCATCGAACGCATGATTTTCGTGCCTAAGCAGAGAAGTCTATCAAGAAAGTCTGTCGCTCGGGAGTTCCTCAAAGGAGATTCTTAATGAAAGACTTATAAGTGCCTTGAGAAAACGTGTACCAAACGTGGGAAAATGCGCTTCGCTATGACCGAGACCAATTATCCAATTAAGATTTGCTCGCCTGGCTCTGGGACACAATGGAAGTGCACCACTGTAAGCATTCACTTTTTCTGGTCCAAGTACGAAAAAATCGTGGGATGGAGCGGACAAGGGTCAGGTTGACGCACTCCCAACGTCGGCCGGGTCTGAAAAACACCAAAATGAATATTAGTTTTCCTGTCCGTGTACGGAGAGAACTAGAAAACAGTACAGTCGTCGTATGCATGGATAGCTAGATCGGTTCCAACAAACAATCGCTCTATGTTCTGATTTGCTTTTTGAAACACGCTTTATTGGCAATAAACAGCACAAATATTATTCATGTTATTTGATGCTTGTTTTTTTGATGGCGCTCTGTGAAGAGGACGACTGTAGAGCGGTTGTTTACTGGAACCGATCTAGCTATGTGCGGCGGACGACTGTAGAGCGGTTGTTTACCGGAACCGATCTTGCGCTGTATGTGGGGTACGACTGTAAAATTAATGTTAATGTCTTCTGTTCCCTCAACGATAAATACTAGATATTCTGACGGAATGAATATGTGTTCGAGAACTTTGTGAATGTTTCAAAGTAGGAACACAGCTCATGTACCTACAGCCTAGATATTGGTAAGTCATTCGCAGGCAAAACTTGCCGTCCAACTAACGTTGATTATCGTTCGATATGATGTGATCTGAGGAAACTGATGGATATAGTCAGCAAAAAAAATAAACAATCGCTCTATGACGAAGACAGCGCTGTCACATTTCACAGCGCTGTCAGCATTAGCTGCGCAAGATAAACATGAAAAGACAATGGGTTCATATACTACTACTGAAAACTTCTAAATAAGTCCAGTCAATACATGTTTTAAAAAAGCCTCTTTTTCTTTTATTTACTTTTCTTTGAAGGCTCGTTGGTTCTACCAGCTACGCAAGAAATTAGGTCCGGTAGCGAACGAGTTAAAGGGATGTATGAGTACACCGTAACATTAACTGCAAGAAACTGGGAACATCTCTCTCCCGTATTCGTCTAACTCCGTTCAGTTGTACTTCAAAAAGAAGCTTATCATTTTTCCTAAATAGTAATTACGATTACTGTGTGCTAAAACGAGAGTCGCTATCAGAAGTTGGGTCGTCATGAAACAGCAAATTTTTTACATGCTTATCTTGCTCGTTTTGCGAAGCCCAAGTTCTTCAAAACAAAAGTTTCTTGAAGGCATGGGTCGATTTCGATAGAATTTGAGTCACTGCCCCCCAAAAAATCACGTTTCACTTTTCCATCTTTCGTTTAATTTTAGGCAGCGCAAGAAGGGGCTCAAAAGTTTGTCTCGGTCAGCATTCCCACGCAGAAGCGGAACGGGACAGCCGGAAGGGGCGTTCCGTCACTCCCACAACTCGGCCCCTAAAACACGGAAAAACTGATAGCACAAAAATAATGCACCCAAAAAAGCGGACTCATCACGACACTCTCACGGGAACCCACTGGGACGCTGCATCACGACCACATTTGTTCAATAAAAACGCTAACCTTCGAATGCTTGTATTTGCAAATGATATTAATGGCTGGAACGAACGCAGCGTCGTTCGTTTTGCAGTACAGAGTGTGTGGTCTGTAGATCGACTCTGTAAATTCTCATACCCCAAGCTTGATAGTTTGTGAAAGTGAACATTAACTGATAACGAAGCAAAACATCACTTTCAGGCTTGTTTTCTTTTAGAAGTTGTATCCGTAAGGGTAATTCTCACGAAGCAATAAATTTGTTCAGCAAATACCATTCTAGGGACAATCTTTGCATAATTCTTCAAGTTTCTGTTCGATAAATGGGATTATTGATACAAAGTAATCAATACTTACTCTATATAAGATATATGAATGAAGTAAACCCGTTGGCTAATTTACTTCCAAATATCATTAAAATTAAGTGAAAAGTTTTCAAATTTAATTTTAAGTTATAATAAATAGTTGTATTTGAATGTTGCTATGGCGTTTGAGTATGATGCTTAGATGCCAGGTGACATTCGAGGGCATCATCCTGCGGCTGCCTGCCTCTATTACACCCAAAGCTTCAGACTTGCTATGTTTAATTCTTCATGCAGAGTTCCAAACAGTGTTTGATTTATTTTCTTAAATTTTTGAACTGTCTTGAGAAAATAAGTAAAAATTGCTCAGAAATAATATGCTTAAGAAATTATTTCATATTCTTGAGTCCCATTCTCAATTTTTTTCACAGATCAATTATCCTCCGTAAAGTGTTCTTTCATTTCACAATTGATGTGGTGGATCAGTATTCAAATTAACTTTACTTATCCTGCACGAACTTTACTAATTATTCGTCCTCAAATACTCGGAGTTTACGGAGGAAATTTGTGCCTATACCTATCAAGTCCTACATAAGTAATCTTCTCCCGCCATCTCCAAAAAAAAAAGTTATTAGGTGAAGCCATCTGCATGGGAGAGTATTGATGGCCTCTTTTTAGCGGCCATAGACTCCAGACTGTGGTGGGCCAATAGACCTAAGCATGATACGTGAGATCTTTTGAGCTGATAAAACTGATTGAACTTTCGAACAGATGTGAAAAATTGCATTCACTCTCGACAAAATATCGTACGCAAAGATTCAACATTTTTTAAAGAATGCTGTATGGTAGAAAGACACACAAGGACGGACCACCTTTAGAGAAATTGACATTTTTAATGCTAGTTTTCCATCTATTAAAATGAATGATGAGCGATTCTCATTTGTTTTTTCCATAAATTGAAAGCTAGTTCGGCTTCAAGAAAAATATTTATTATATAAATTTTCTTTTATGAATTTTCACAATCATACGAAAAATGCTTTAGAATAAAATTCGATATAATTTTCACCATTTTAAGTTATCATGGTTTTAAATTTAATACTTCATATTTCTTTAATTTCGATGGACAAAAACTGCAGACTATTCGATATCCTCATCGTTTTACTCTATGGCTCATTGACGGCAATATTTCCTCCACAGTACAATCATCGCGCGGAAAAACTTTTAACCTAGTCCATACCGTCAAGTATTTCCGAGAAATCTTTCCTGAAGGATGACCGCCGTCACCAAAGAATTTAACGTTACGAATGAGACAGCCCACGTCTACGGAAACCGCACCCTATATAAAACAAAATAACTTTTGCGCAAATATATGATGGTCACAAATATAGCAATTGAAAGAGGCTTCCAATCGTCTAGGCGAGTTCTGAGTAAACATCAAGAAAATGCTGCGGAAAACGCGATATTTGAACTTAATATTCCCGTTGACGAAGATCCAGTCTTTCGACGAGCGTAATACGACGTAAGCTTCGTTAGGCTAATATTCAATCAACATTCAACCAATTTGAGATCTCATAATGCTTACCTGTGAGGTCTTAAATCTAATATCCAGCGCTTAAATATGAAATCAGCTGCAACGATCACAAAACTCGGACATGTTATGAAAACAATGACAGGTGGTTCGATTGCCTGTCGTTTACTTTGCCCACAACTAACAGGGTTAATGTACAAAACTTTAAAAGAAGCCTGTTATTCAGAATCCACGCTTCCAATGTTAAGCGTGTGGATGCCTCCTGGATGATTTGAACTGTGATCACTTAGTAATTAGTTATAACGATTTTTCCCCCAATGGCAGATTTAGAGCAGACATATGTCTCGACATCCTCAACGGTGGATCTTAGAGAAGGCAGATTGATGTCAAATACTACAATATGTCAAGATGTCAAATGCTATAGTATGTCAAGATGTCAAATACTATAGTATGTCAAGATGTCAAATACTA
>VOMN01135090.1:0-19627 GCA_014899125.1 Orchestia grillus | reverse complement strand
GTAGCCGGATCATGTCACAAGGACAGCATCGTAGCCGGATCATGTCACAAGGACAGCATCGTAGCCGGATCATGTCACAAGGACAGCATCGTGGCCGGATTTCATTAAAATTTAATCGAACGTCGCTGAGACGCGTTCACTGGAGAACACCGAGAGAATCATAAACATACCTCATCAGCGTCGAAAAATTGGTTGAAGTTTTTGTAAATAAGTGGTACAGGGTTTCAATGGAAATTGTTCAGGCCCTCTTCGAATCCATTCGGTTCAAAATTGTATCCATTTTATAAGCATATAATATCCCTATCAGTAAATAAATATTTTACTCGTGTTTTCGTGTTCATGTATTCATGTGAACATCATGAAGCAAAACAGGTTTGCTGATGCCTTTGCCACCGATAAACTTGGGACGAAGAATTCTCTCATTCTAATCGGAAAATATGATCAGAAAATCTTTCCTCTTTAAGTATCTGTGAAACATGCAATAACACTCGTAAAGTCTTAAGCCCATTTTGAAATTATGTAGATGTTCTATTGTTGATATTAGATAATAAAGATAAATGCGGCAGTACTACGGCTTATGCAAATTTCGAAGCGGCTGCATCTTTCTGCTCCCTCTCTCTATAGTTGTTCACAAGTTTCAGCTGCTTTCATATTCACCTCATTTCCTGACACGGACGTGCTGGATTTTGACACATCGTGAGGTAGCATCCAGTTCGTATTCCATTGTTATTATTTCAAGTTTTCGCCCAAGTTTTTCTCTGCCCCGCAATCACCCATCAAGGCGAAATTTGAGAGAAAGCTCAAGACCTGACCCGTCATCACGCAAGGTATTCTACGCTGCACTCGATGTGACTTTGCTGCAAATCGACAAATAAGGAAAAATTCGTCCGACAAATAAATCCGTTAGCGGAAATTGAAATATAACATAAATTTCGACTATTAATCGCACGAATCGCAGAAACTCCATGCATGAAGTATTATTTTAAATATTTTAAATCTGCTCGTTCTCTTCTACTTCTCGCTTGCATCAAACACAGCAATGAAGTCAGTGTTGCATCAAAAGAGGCAACCAATCCCACCCACGTGTCATACTGTACATACTTCTATTCAAGATGTACTATGCCAAAGCTGGTCAGTTTGTTCAGCATATATTAATTTTGAAAATTTAATCTGATATAGCTCAAATTTTGTTCTCGAATTATATCGCAGCGATGTTTTCAGTATTTCAATGGTTATGTCAAAATTCATCTTCGTGTAAGTTGAAACACAGAAAGTTTGTACTGGATTTCATTTGTTGATACAAGCCCCAGGTAACTTCATAACCTCCAACGTGAACAGTGTGAGCTTCTTATTTTAGGACCCACCACTCATGTTCATCGCCATTCAAGACAAATTACATGAGTATTGACCCAAGAGAGACCACTCAATTAGCCTCTTACAAGATAGGAAGGCCCAGGTTCTCACACTCGCTCAGCAAGCAAGCCCCGCACTCGTTAAAAGAATTCTTTGATGGGCGTCAGTATGTGACACCGCGTTAGCTATAAAAAGTAAGAAAAATGTGAGAAGAGTTATGAGGAGACAGTGTGAAACATGATGTAGCTACTAATTCATTGCCTGCTTGTTAGCGGAGTTTTTACGCAGCATGTTTTCACAGTATCTGTAATTGCGCTCGTTTCGCTCTGTGGAAAACGTGTACTCGATAATTGAAATTGACAAATTTAAAAATGATATCTTCTCGATTGTAGCTGTTACATTCTGGTGTGATATTCACGCACAACTATTCAAAAAACCTTCCCCTGTGCAATTTATTAAACAAGTAGAGTTCCTTGCAGCGTATTCAGGAATGATTCTACGATCTATCTGCTACGACCTTAAACGCATTTCATATTGTTAGTGTTTTTATGAAAGGAATGTAAGAACAGCTTGACTGTATACGTCGAAAGTTAAAAAATGAAATAAAACTAAACATACGTATGAGTTAAAAGTGTAATAAAATTACTTTCAACCAATAAACAAGAATTCATGATGAAAGTGCGTACCATAATCAATGAATATTCAGTGCACTGCTTGATCACAATATCTACCTGTCAAAATTCTTCCCCGTAGAGTTCATCAACTTGGGTTACCATGAAATCATGAAAATAGGTTTATGAATAACTTTTCATGACGGCATTTTCAAAACCATTGTTCTTTCATAAGTATTATATATGCGGTTCCCGGACAAAAAATTAGTTATCTGCTACTATTATGGTGTAGAATCTCTACAAGCACGAATGATGGCAACAATTCTGAGCGGTATTGAATCAGATGGTCGATTTTAAGCCACTATACTATCAATTTATCTTGCAGTGCGGCCACAGTACGTGAACAATCATCTCGACGTCTAATTTTACGTCAGGGGACTTAACTGGCCAATCTAAAGCCCTGGCGTACCCTGAATGACTGTCATGCCAATTAATGAGAGTTCTAGCCCAATGCACCCGGCAGTTGTTATCCTCGAAAGGAGCTCGAAAAACAATAGGTGACTAATTTTTTGTCTTGTGAGCTTATTATTCTAAATGGTAAATTATATTTAAATTCTGCAGTCAGGACGAACACCTAAGAAACCCTAATATCTCCTCAGAGAAAATTCTTACTTGAAAATTTCAAAGCGACCTTTTGACTTTTTGGTGAACGCCACTCAAGAATTTAATAGAAAACAAAACCGTTACTAGCCCACTAAACCTACTTGAAATTAGTGTACACTAAGTTATATTCACTTGTATTCAAAAATATCAATGAATTCAGGAACCATGGACGTGAATAAACCTATTCTTCAATCACGCGTTTCTCTAACCTACTCTGTCATGGCAACAACCCAACCTTTACTGCAATGTAAAGTTAACTATAAAGGAGCACAACGTATCCTGCTCACGAATACACGCTTGCGTCCAAGTGTAGCGGACACTGGTCTGCGCTTTGGTGTCAGCGAGACTTGGCCTCCTGGGACTGGGACCTGCACATGTAATGGCCCTCAATTGAGCATGGGAAACTGCTCAGACCTCAGTGGCTTTTAATCTCGTACGATAACACTGACTGCAATTAGTCATCACAATAGTCACATCGTCCGGTGTACGGAGGCAAGTGTCATCTATTCTGTTTAGTATTACTGCCATGTTTTATTTTTACAGCACAAGAAACCATCAGTAAAGCATGTGACTTATTCTACACTGTTCTGTAGGACCCTCGTTCGTGCAGGATTACAGGGATCGTTCATGACGAAAACCGCCAAACTATCTGTTTAGTGCGAGTAATTTAAACGACACTGCCTACGAAGCTGGCAGCACATACCCGGTGTTTGCATTCCATTGGTATTGAAGACGGTTTTTTCCAGGAAATTATATTACGTGAGAATAATTTTAAGCTCAATTATTCGCTAAGAATCGTCTAGCCCAGCGTACTACCGGTGCAGACAGACAAGGGGGCTAATACTCTGCGTGCCAAATCATTATCGAGGTTGGTCTGTTTAAGTATTTTAAAACCCGTACATTCAATTCAAATAAAATTTTCACACAACATACGCCATCAGTGACATTTTCGGACTGATCTACTCGATGGAAACAAACTGGCGCTATTTTTGCTATTGTCACGGTGAATCGAGTGCGCCAAATTATTAAAGAGGTATAATAAAACTCACAAAATTAAGCAAACGAAACGTTTATTAATGTTGCATTTGAATGTTTATGCTCTAAAGAAGATGACAAATAAGATAATGAAATAGATAGTAGAAAATACAGTTTTAAACAAATTAATAGGAAATGTGCTTTCCATATTTGGGAATGATTTTGATAAGTCGACGATCCATTGCATTTGTTAATTTTTGGATGCTATCTGCTGTAATACCAAGAGATATTTCAAGAAGTACTTCCCACAACGCATCCTTGCTCTTGAATTGGCGTCCGTTGCTGTAAAGTCTTTGCTTCATGATACTCCACAGGTTCTCAATCGGGTTTAAATTCGGAGGATCAGCTGGTCACTTCATTTTTCGAAGTCCATTGAAGCCTAATTGTTGAAGATACTCAGTGCTCTTATATGCAGCACGTGAGAGAGCATTATCTTGCATAAACACAATGGTCCCTTCGAAAGGTAGCTCTTTGCTTTTTCAACCACGGTTCAAGATGCTCCTTTAGAAACTCTATACAAGCATCAGCAGTCATTTTGACGTTATTTGGTACTCTCTATGAGCCGACTAATATTCCTCTAATAATACCAGCCCAAATCATTATGCCTCCACCACCTTCTTGGTGGTGGAGATGACGTCTCAAACGGAGATGACGATTCCGTCCGGTCACTACCCAATCTTTGTACCATCCATCCGAGCCATCAAGTGTTACTCGAGTTTCATCTGTGAACAAAACTTTAGAAGAGTCAGCCTTCAGATTCTCCTCAACCCATTTCAATATATTTTGAAAATGATTTCTCGTCAACGGAGGCTTTGTGACTGGTTTCACGTGACTTGCTATATTCCTCAGATACCGTCACCGAGTACTTTTAAATGCATTGTATTCCCCAATGTAACTAAAAAGTTATTGACTGGTACGTCCAGGGTTCTTCGTAGCCTCTTGTTTAATTCGCAACATGGAACGCCGTGAAGTAACCCTAAACTTGCCTTTATCTGCTCTTTGCGCACTTTTGTGTGGTCGGTGGTAAACTTCTTCATTATTTGGTGACACCTTCCTATAATTTTAGATATTGCTAGGGTAGTTTTACCTTCAGAGAGTTCTGAGGTAATAACTTTCTTTTCAGTGTCACTTAAACTGCTTTTACGGCCTATCTTCTCACAAATTTTTTATACCTTTCTATTAATTTGGCACCCGTGTTTGCCTTGATAATCACAGAGATGGGGTCAGTCTGTTTTCATCGAGCAGACCAGCACGAAAATTTCACTGATTGCGCATGTCGATATTGCCAACATTGGGTAAAAATTGTATTTCAAGGAATTGTACCGATTTTGACGTATTTAAAAAATAGCTACCTCGATGATAATTTTGCACTCAGTGTAGATGGCACTCTTTGAAGTAGTGGTCGTGGCTTATCCCATTTATAAAATAGGCTATGAGTACTCTTAAATGCAGAACTAAAATTGAATTATTACATGAAATAATTCTTTTTCAGCTTTAGTGTGCGATTTAGACTTCACAACTCCATACTGTTTTCTGAACCAGGAATCTAGGCTACTCGTCATTGGTTTTTACATAGAGTGCATAAGTATTATCTGTACATATATAATTAGAGCGATCGTAAGAAGCCTAAAATTTAAAAGGCATTGGGTCTCCGGAAGACTTTGCCTCGTTTGTTTTTTATCGCCCCATTGCTGAAAAAAAATAAGAGTGCATCAAATGTCACCGTGCGCAAAAACCTCATATAATAGAGGAGTAAGAGGCAAGACAGGACGCGTATCCATAACTGGAAAATATTAACCGAGGCACAGGCGATGTTGCAGGCTATCCACATCATGCAAATGTTCAGGCCGAGCTTCTCACCCTTCATCGACCACAAGAACCATACGGTCCAGTTTCATAAGAATGCTGCTAGTTTTTTCGTAAAACCAAACTGCAGTCTTATTGTATGCACGCATGCATAAGGCTACAGCTAAATCCTCCAAAGCTCAACGCAGTCTTTTTGCAAAAGTAATTCGGTCGTCACAACGTTAAGAAGTGTACCGGCACATCAGAGGAGCAGCATCTCATGAGCACAATCGCATCCGAAAATCGATGACTATGGTAGTGATTTTTCAATATCTTTTACTGCAAGACCAAACCTCATTCATACTTATAACCGTTGTTGTAATTCAAAAATGATCGAAGAAAGTATTCGAAAATGGTTTAAATTTTGAGTATCGAACGTATAAATAGTTTTAGGAACTTCCTCAAGACTGAACTATGTAGTTTAGATTTAAGTTAAAAGTATCTTAGAGTATCAATGAACAATTTCGATCATTAGCTTGTTCTGTTAGCATGGTGCCTGATGCATAACATTCCTGTCGTAGATGTTCCATGACAGTCCCGATAGTTCTCTAGCTGAGAAAATGTGAATGCAGAATACTTTATACGCAAATATTTAGCTCGGAGTAAAATACTACGGATGAAATATCGAGGCGAGAGAAGAATACTACCAAGTAAATATTGAGCTGGGAGCAGAATACTACCGAGCCAATACGGATCCGGGAGTAGAATACTACCAAGCCAATATTCATCCGAGAATAGAATACTACCAAGCCAATATTGATCCGAGAGAAGAATACTACCAAGCAAATATTGAGCAGTTGTCCTGGTGGTACTCAATGGGTTAACAATCTACAGAATGTGTCACAACCTAAAGCATATTTTCGTATCAATTAACTGACTACCTCATCATACCTCATTATACGTCAGAAATGACTTCACATTCTCGTGCAATAATCAATCGTTGTCGTACCATGAAGTAATTAAACCACGAGTGTTCAGTCGTGCAATATTTTCAAAAATTCACTTTGTGGCATCGCAATGCCACGCGTTCCTTAAGAATTCGTTGCATGCTCGGCTTATGCAGAAGTTTTAGAAAATTACGGGAGTTGTAAAGTGGTGTGCCATACTTACGGAGTATTCCTCATGTAACAATGCAATTTACGGGAAAATTCACTGATTTGTAACGGCAACCGTAAAAAATCCACCTTTAAATCTTTTTCACCATATAAGGATTCACGACGCGCTGCGATCAAACTGACTGCGTTTCAATAGAGCACAATGAACCGAAATGTCTGGTTAGGTGCGTTGAAATTTACACTTTTTCTCAGCATCTAAGAAGAACATATTTAGTGTGTTTCGATGCATAACTGAATTGAATTGTTTCATCAGTGAATGTACCAATATTTTTAGCACTTTGAATTTTGGCGAAGAAAAGAAATTTGAGTAGTTTGATTTGTATCCCACAAGTGTTCATGCTAATTTTTCATTAATTTTTTAATCATTTATGTAATTCATTCCCCGCGAGCTGAATCGTAAATCAAGAGGAGCAAAATTTTTCGAATATTGGTGAATGAAAAAATTCATTGGCCACTTTCAACGCTACTCGGATGAACATTATTAGTAGAACAAAAAAATAGCGAATGAAGTTTATGTGATCCTCATCCACAACCGCAAGAACATATCGCATTCCACGCGGGCTGCGCTGTCGGGAAAAATGTTAACAGAAATCACAGTAGGAACATGTAGTGAAATAACCGATCAAATTCTGATTTATATTGTAAATGAACTAAGAAATCAGTTCTAGCAGATTATTTTCTAGGCTGGATTCAAATAGGGCATGGAACTCTTTGCAAATAAAATTTCTGGTTAATTATCATCATATCAATTTTTTTTCACATATGTTTTAAGGAATTAACGAAAATTTAGCGATGATTTACCCCTGAACATTTCTACAAGAAATACAGAACAGTATATTTTCCCTCATGCAGAGGCATAGTCATAGTGTCCAATGGAGAATGAATAAATTTCTCTTCTTCTTCCTTCAGTTTAATGAGAACTGGATAAAGTTCTCAAGTTCAGCAATGGGCAAAATCGAAAGCTAGACACGCATCAGCCACCATAGCTGTCAGCCGGGCGTATTAGGAGACACACGAATGTTTCGCACTACCGGGATTTATTGTAAAAGTTATCTGTTATACACATATACAACAGTTTTACCTGAAAAAAATATACTTCTGGAGTCAAGATATCAGTGATCAATGATAATCGTCTTACGCTATTTGTATCGGTGATAAATCAAAAAAGAATACTCTTTCTCAGCGAATAAGTGGTGAGTGTAACGCGAAAACTTTTCTTCAGTCGAACGTCAGCAGGCCGTGAAAGTTACAGTATTCATTTTTCAAGCAATAGTTTTACTTCTTTAGAACATCTCCATCGTAGGTAAGCATGTGGAAGGTTTTGCCTACCAGCGTCACATTTTTGTATCGAATTTCGTTGGTGTCTTTCCTCTGAGGCCAAGGCAAATCTTGTACCCAGTGCAAACTTCTGGAGCGAGCAAGTTTCGCTCTATCACATTCTTGTCAGTGAAATAGTAAAGCTTTGAGCAAAGCGCTGTATATAGACGCACTGATGGCGCTATGCCAGAGCTGAGCGTTACCAAACGGCTGCATTTTATGCCCTTACCTTCATGCGACTCAAAACTCACACGTATTCAGGCCCTAAAGTTCATTTTCAGATGTTAATTAATCAGTGCCCATTTCGGGAGCGGTCGACCTTGGTCCAGATTTGTGGAATTTGCTAGTTTTTAGGCTGGTTTGTGTGAGTATGTGGCGGTGCCACGTAAGAGGCTTTAGCTCTCCGTCCTGCGATCCCTCCGATGGCTCGGAGTCCGTCCGTGGGAACTATCTAAGAGATGTGGTGGTGGTGGTGATGGTGGTTGTGGCGGCGGTTGGAACGATGGTGGCAGTTGCCCTGGTGATGGGATGCTGTTGTTATTCGTGGTGCTTCTGTTGACGGTTACTCAAGTCATGAAGGCATTGTTGCTGAGAGTTCGTAAGGTAAGGAATCTTGGAGTAATGATGGCTCTTACAACCGTCTCCAATGGTGATCATATCCTGGTAGGATGTTATCAAGGTGTACTGGAGGTAAGCGTGAGCACATACCATTCATAGGTACCGCACAGAAGAATCCACTGCAAAATTCTTTTATTTTTCCCAAAAGAATAAAGATTCCAGTATTTTTCTTCTCTTTTCTCGATAACCTTAAACCAATGTTCTAACTGAATGTATCTTTGTCAGGTACATTACTATATGGATTTGTTATTAATGACCATGGCAGGGTAAGCAAAGGTAAGATCTCGAGATAAGTTACACTTGATGGAATATGATTGTAATTGATCTAAAAATATATTTCAATTTAATAACTTAGACTAAATATGACAGTAAACCCTAAAAAGATAGGTGAAAAATTAACACTTGGGGGACTAGTAACTCTTAGACCGCTATAAATGTGAGGGGAAGATGGGACAACAGCTGTTCATTTGGATGGAAATGGTGATAACAGCTCGTTGGTTGAGTGAAATTGGTGATGACCGTTGGGTGAAATTGGTGATGACGGTTGTTCTGTAGGGTGAAAGTATTGACAGCGTTTGTTGCTGAGAGAGTAGTGTAAACTGTTGCTTCAGATGGCTACAACTTAAAATAACGGTTATCAGTATAGGCAGAATTTTTTCTTAGGAATAAATCGAACTTAGTACAGGTATTCTTGAAGTTAAACTAGTAAGTTCAAGTGATACTTAAAATTAGGGTGTTATGCGACCGTTACTGATAATTAAAAGTATGGTGTCGTGTGAATCGGAGGTGACTAAACTGACCGAATGAATAAAACATATTTTAAGCAATAATTCTTTCTTATTTTCAGCGAGAAAATGGTGTTGTAGATGAGTGATATTCCATTGTAATTTTTTTACGTAATATTACTCTGGAATTCTTGGGTAAAATGTCTACGAGACAAGCTTGAAATCTGATGAGTAGAAATTCGAAGCTCTGCAGTCTCTACTGTACAATGTAACACTAAATCTACTGAAAAAAATTCGAAGCCTATAAAAAGATAATTACTTAAGATCATGTCTTTGTATGAAAAGCTTTGATAAAAATCATATTTGAGAAATTTTTAAAATTAGCGTCATTGTTGACGACAAAAAGAGTCAAAAATATTTCATTAGATTTCCGAAGTATGTTGGTGGATAGATCATACGTTGAAGAGAGTCAGTGAAACACAATAATGGAGCTTATAATAGTGAGAAGAGAGGTTGATCTTGCATCTGATGACCGCATAAATGGCCCAGGAATACGATTATGATGAAGGGAGTCACAAGAACAACCAATACACCTCCGTGACAATGGCCTCTGAAGACACCTTATCTGGAGGCCACTCATGCGAGTCCTTCTAAGGAGCAAACTAGTGCGCTCAGAACAGAAGAGAACACTTCAAGTGATCGCTGATGTCTTATCGTGACCATGCAATCTACGATTATTAACTTGGGGTTTGGTTTTACTAAGGTGATCGTGGAGGCGAGCATCACACGAGACATGCTTTAGAGCTGGGTTGAAAATGTTCAGATGCCGTGGTCGTCTTGGGTAAACTATGAGTTCCGGCGAAAGAAAACAAGTTTGATTTACGCCGATAAATACTATGTACACTAATGGCACGATTGTCTGCAAGATGTCTTTTGACACCTTATGGAGATTGTGTAAAGTGTTTACAGTTTTTGGTGCGTTTCTTCCTAAACATATAGTCCTGGGACTGCTCAATAATTTTTTAGAGCTGACTGCTAAATTTTTTCTCATTTATTCTAGTTCTAAATCGTACTGCAAAGATTCCTACCGTAAAACTCATTAGGCTGATCAGTCAACTGTGATGCTTATTAAGTTTTTGAAGAGCGATAGGGATGTGAACTTCTCCGTCAAAAAAAAACGAGTTCTATCAATACGAATAAAAGTTTATTGGAGGAAGCCCGCTCATGTTTTTTGTACTCGCTGTGGCACTTGATCTCTCGTTGCTGATACGCCAGATAACGCGGGGCCTCTCACTCCATAGACCGATCGAGTCCCATGGTCTGCCTATACACAGCAGTCTCTTGACGCCTTAATTTGGCCTGTAACATCTCTGAATCAGCCAACTTTCCGAGAAAGTCAATCAAAACACTGATGGATAACAAGATTTTCTACTTTTGAGACAAATACTTTGATGTTTGCATCAATCGTTATAACTTTATTAATTATTGTACGAATATTTCAGCGAGTATAACCCATCTTTCTTGACAGAATTTTATCAAAGAGACCCTATTTGCCATTCTATATCCCTGATTCGGCTTGACATATGCTCAAGATAAGTGACATACAACACATTAAAATGCATTTTAACGAGGCAAAGTCAATAATCAAAGAAAGCACACGATAAGTGTCCACTCATTCTTTCACTCTGCTTATTTTATTTTTTCAGTTCTCAGATCGTAAGAACTGAATAACTGGTAAGAGGAGACCGAGTGGAATTGCAGCCTTGCGCATGAGCGCCTGCTACGTAAGACCTCGTGGTTAAGTCTGGCCTCCAGCAGCAGCTTCCAAGTTTCTAAATTGTTTGTTGAGGAGAGAGCCTTAATTCACTATGAAAAGCGATCGTTAGTGGCAAGTTGACCGGAAATCTCGTCCGAGTTGTGATATATTCGTGGATTAATGATGCAGGGTTCCAATTTGTGGATTATTATGTACCGTCTATAATTTTTTCTCGTGAACTACGGGGCCTGACTTTACTTCTTACTTGAATATCTTTCATTTTAATATTTGTCTTCAGCATTCTCAAAAAATGAATTTCTGTTCATTTAAATTTATAACCTTTCAATTAACAGCTAATTTCGAACATTTTCACTTTCTAACGTAAGCTAAAATTACGCTTTGAGGCACCGTAATTCGGTGTAAAAAATGAATGCCTCAAATGATCAAAATCTTGTCAATGTATTCTGGCAGTCCCTAGGCTTGTTGCAAACATTTACTAACGAATGAATCAGCTCTAGAAAACTTAGAATCTTCATACAATAAAAAATCTGAGAGGGAAAGCGAAAAGCATCAACAGGTATTTCATCATATATTTATTCAGTCAATTTTTTCGCTACGTAGTCATTTTCAGAGCCTATAATAAAATCATTTCATTTCGCAACATGAATTTCAAGTCAGAAAATTTCAGCTCTTCTAGGACATCACCAGGCTCCTTTTGAAACTTGACCAAGTTTTATAATCCAAATTCTTTTAAACTACTTCTGTATGGCCTTTATTTCAGCAGTCGAGAATCGAAATCACATGAATTTTATTTTAGTATGACATAATTATGCAGTGTTGCCAGTATTTCATAAGTAATAATAATATGAAATTTTCTGGGTGACTGCGTAAGGTATTTGCGTTTTAAATTCCAATAGTTTTTTGCAACAGTAAAATTGCTATTCTCCTACGAGATTTTACAAATACAAACAAGTCAAATTTACAAGTTAACCACTTGTTCTCTGTAAATATCTTCATTGAGATAGATCTGTAAATATCTTCTTATTTGAGCGAATCATTGCTGCCGTCATTTTAAACATGTAGGAGATATAAAATGAGAATTATTCTAGATTCCCTCATGAAACTCATAATGTGAGTATACTTTTCAAGAATACATGTGCCCCTAGTGTGACTAAATAACATAATTTGACACGAATACATTGCGCAGGTTTTTCTGATACTAGGTCGATCACATTAGCGCCAAGCTCTGGAATACCGGTCCTCCTACTGAAACTTCTGATTCTTTTGAGAACGCCCGTTAAAAAACGAGGCATCAAGTCTATCCTTCTTCCACTTCATTTAAAATTTTAATTAAACCATTTACTTTTTTTTATTTATCCGTTTATTTGTAATACCGGCGGTAGAAAAATGTAAAATATTTTTATCAATAATCGAGGCACAGATTTTGAACAACAAACATGAATTCCTCTAGATCAGTTGGTTATTTCCATTTCATTTTCAACCAAATTTAGGCATTAAATTGGCAGCTATGTGGCAAGTCTTGCACTCATTTCATTTCTGTAAGGGTTTCTAGCCTTTAACTCTTGAGACGTGCTGGTGATGTGAACTTGAAGTCGTTCATTGCTCGCACTCTAATTCGACGTTTTTCTTTAGTAGTGTTTGACTGCTGCTTACAGTCGTTCAAAAAAAAATTGTTCATCATTAGCTTGTGTTATTTGAATGATTCTATTCAATATAAACGCTTGCCAATCACCGTATTTTTGGTTTAGGGTACAATTTCAAACGTTTTTGCACTTCGGAAGGCTGCTGTGAGCAATGACTCTCGATATTCTCAGAGAAGTCCCATCGCAGCCGAGGGTATCTTGACTTCAGCTCGTGTCCAAGGTGCCACTCGTGTCCACGTCATCAAATGTGAGCTGATGATATTACTCAAGGATCGTTAATAATGAATCATAAAACCATCGCTGCTTCACTCTACACATAGTGTTCTATAAAATGTTGTTTTAACTACCTCATAGTACCGTTGCCATGTGCGCTTTCGTTTTTGCCGTAATTAAAATGAAACTGTAAAATCTTCCAGTAAATACACTGAAAAGAACAGAACAATCGTACAAGATCAAGCCTTAAGAATTTTGTCGATAGCTAAATTTTTGTACTACAGATAATACTGGAAAGATCGTCAACCTCTCTGCTCAGAAGCACGGCTTGTAATACACCTCAACATCTTGACATAGTTTCCTGTACACCGACCATGAGTAAAGTAATACGTGCTCTTCATGTATACATGTATTCAGTACGTAAAAAGAGACCGAGAGAGGTCGCAAGCAGCCGCTATTTCGGCGAGCCAGCGAGTCAACAAACACGTGTCTCCCTCCTCTTGGTATCTGACGTCGGACAGAGCATATCAGCAACTGTGCATCCGTTGCCACGTTTGGCTCAAAACAAGGCATCCATGTGTGTCGGTTCTTTCACAGTGCTTTCCTCACATTAAATCATGGCGTTCACAACAGCACAAAATTGGATTACTTCATTACTCTGATTACTGGATCCATGGAGATATAGTTTTTTGTGAGTATTTGAACGTTTTCCAGAATCTTTCTCGCTTCATAGAAAGTAATATGATACTACCTGTCATAGCACCATCATTCCCCCAGCATTTTAAAATATTTCCTTCACTGAAAAAAACGGCCTAATTTTCATTCAAAGCGCCATCAATATTTTGCGCTCCCTAAATATTATTGGAAAAATGCGTCACCTGGTGTTTTTAAAAGTATTTTTCCACAAAAGGCGGAAATAAGTGGCTTCCTTTGTAAAAAGTAAAAGAAGGCAACTTGGAGTGAGAGCGTCGTAGAAATGAAATTAATTCATTAATTTACTGCGGTGTTTTTCAATTGTAGTTTATTAGACCCGTTACGACTGCACCTTCTGCTGCCCGCAAAAGTTGTAGGTCACATGCTAACTTGGCGTCCTCACCAGGACCCGGATAACCGACTGTCCTATTTAGCAAGCCCACCAGGGAAGCGAAATAGATCGCAAATCTTGTTTTTTGTTCACATCCGTAGCCTGCAGGAACAACGGATGTGCTAACCTGAAGCATTCTCGACCACAAAGTGGCTCAAGATGTTGCCCCTGCAGCTCAAATACGAAGATGACTCACTTGATAATTTCGTTATTTCACTGCCATTTCACCTATAGGTAGTGTTAAGACTGGGAAAAAATCAGTTCTTTCATATTTCGAAGCGTTTCAGACATTCAAAAGACAGTTCATATCAATAAAATCTCTCTTGAATGCTAGATTAATAACCTTCGAATAATGGGCAACAACGTGTATGATCGTTATGATAACGCTTCTTCGTGATGTTCCATATTGAAATAAAAATCAGATAGGTTGATGGTGTGCACAATTATTCTTCGTCGTTTGTAGAATTCAGACAGAAAATGCTGCTACAGCAGCAAGGAGTTCGGAATGTGACCCCTAAGGAACTACTATGGTTATAAATTCACTACTCGAGAAAACTATTTCAGGAATTCGATTGCCATCCGTAACACCAAGTATGAAACTGGTTAGCAATAGTCGTCGTTTTTATCATTCACTAAAATTTTATTGAACCGAAAAATGTGTTACTGTAGGCTTCATTGGTCCCATAAAGGTAACTGTCCTAAACTGATCTCGATACAATGCAACTTTTCGTTATTGTACTCCAATGTGATCTTACTTACTGTACGATTTCTTTTCAAATAAATATGTAACATTATCATTGTTAGGTATTCATCTGAGACTACTGGTAATTATAAATTTGCCATAAGGGATATTTAAGCCCTTGAGATTAAAAAAAAAACTTCCAACAGAGCGCTATCTAAAAAGTTTAGATGAAAAACTCAATTATTTCATGATTTTATGTTTTTCTCAACTCCGCTAAACTTTCTCAGTGCCAACCTTAGCGCACGGCAGAGCATTTTCAAGAGAACATCAAACAGAACGCATGGCAGCTACACCACAAGCTGCCGAGGTATCAGTATCAGACAAGACCGGGCGGGCACTGTACGCTAGAGCGCCACTGTCGCAGCAACATCCAACGACGATAACAGCAACAGCATCCTCGCAGCTATCCACTACAAGAAGTGCTGGTTGGAGAGTATAGGCAGATTCTCACGCTACTGGTTGAGCAAACCCCTCCACACCGCTGCTCCACCCCTCACCTCCCTTCCACGCCAGATTGTGCCTCCTCTTCCAGACAAGCTCGCTACTCTACGGCAGGACAACGTTCTCGAGGTTTAGGCACACACGCACACAATACGAGTTGATGGATCCAAGTCTGACTGTTATCAATTATCCACTCTCTTTCTATTATACTAGGTTTACTTTTGCTGAATAAACTCTGAGCTATCACCGAAGGAGTTATCAAATCAAGTAGTTCTCAGGCAAGACGAGTGGACAACAGCCGGATCAAGTGAATTCCAGCCATTCTAACTCGGCGCTCCTGGGCACAGGAGAAGGCCACTGTGTGCTCCAAAATTCCTATCCAGTCGTGATGACGCTACAACGCTTCGCCTTTTCTACACGTCATCTTTTAGCATTCCTAAGAAGCGAGCGTCCACTTTTCCCAGCAGTTTACGACAGTTCACTCGTATGCAAGGAACTCATATGGGCGGACATATCGATATCTTACCATTTTTGCATAAAACCGTCCAGGAATAAATATGGCTCTCATGCACCAACATATTTAGCATTAGTGATCAGCTTTTGTAATTCGAGTAAATAAATAGGAAGGAAATTATCTAATGAAATAAGAATGACAACTCGAAGACTAGCTGTTATCACGGATGACGATTTATACTTCAGGTAAAAAAATATACTGTCCGAAAAAGTTATGGATACTTCATTTTTACGATATATTTAGGAGCATTCACAGCTAAAATCCGTCTTGAATCTCAAAGTCATGTTATTAACATCTTTTCAGAAAACATTATTTTCTTGAAACACGTACCTACATACGACTATTATAGGCGCAAGTTGTTTCCTTGCCAAAGTCCCATTGAAATTCAGCTCCATGGCGTCCTGGTGATTGACTATTTACTAACATCCTATCGCAGAAGGATAGGAAAACGAGTATGTAAAAAAATAGATAACTGTACTCCGAAATATATGGTTTATATTTGAAATTTATAATAAAATACACTGGGTCTTCACTAACACTGATGAAGACATGAAAATAATTATGCGAAGAAGTTTCTTTCAATTAGAAACTTCCACTAATTATTTTCAAGAGGTAACAATAACATTGAATATAGCACACAAGGCACTGTTACAAATGGATCACAGTCACAACTATGCAACGCCACAGATCAAGTTACGAGTTCGCAAGCTAAGAGCTTCACAGAAGCACAAGTTACATAACAATGAAATTTTACATGGGAGTTATTTACACGGGAATGTATAAAGTCCTTCGTAAGTTAAGCCTTGACCTAGAGCACATAACAATAGATAAAAATTAACAATAATAATACAAAAAGAACTAACATGGGGCGGCTTAAATTGAGTTCATGAGTACAGTGTTAATTAGACAAATTAGATGACAACTAAAGTTGCGAGCCGAAAGGCACAATGTACAGTAATCTTGTGAGCGAATTCAAGGAGAAAGCCCCAGGTAGTTCCTTCGAAGACCCGGAGTAGCAGGCAGTTGGAGTAGAGGGGCTGGGTCATATCCTGACTGGAGATGAGAAAGGTCTCTATGGCACTCTGGAACGCCTAGACGTCAACTAAAGAACAGATAATCCGAATGCTAGCATGCGACCTTCGAAGCTGCCTCGCATGAATTGAATGTGAAACTGAAGTGGTTTGATACTGGTGCATTCGATCTTCAGCTGAGCATCTACGCAACTAGAGATAAAAATATACTAAACACTACCTTCTGTTCCTCACAGAATCCATAAAGAATTTAATGAGCTCATTTCTACCTGCATAACATGCTACATGAAACGGTAAAAAGCCATCTCTGTTGGTCTGTTCCGGGTTCGCCCCATGGGCGATTAGAACTTTGACTATCTCTAAGTTACCGTCTAAGCAACTTTGAGTAAGAGCAGTTTGGCCATCAGTTGTCATTCTGTTGATTTGTATGAGTTGAGAATATCGAGTCAGAATTCGCTTGAGGTCCCGTGCATCTCCGTTGCGAACTGCTCGCACGAAATCCTCTTGGCATCCAAAAGTGTCATCTACATCATAGTCGATAGGCTGAGGAGAGGAGGAATGATACCCGTCGTAGTGAGAGAATTTATCATCCTTGTCGTCCGGTCGAAATGCAGGTGAATACTGAGGTTGATCTTCTTCAAACACAGAGTCTGTGTGAGGACTTGGTGAGGGTTGAGGAGAAGAATCCAGAATTGATTCGGGCGAAGAAGGCGCTTCTTCGGATCCAACTGAATTGGAGCGCGTAACTTTCATCATGGCGGTGTAGGTTTCAGGAGAAAATCGCTTACGTACACTTCAAATTGAAGTCACAAAAATGTTCATTCATTAGACCAGATGGTGACTCACGTACGGATTGGCACCAACGAGTTGATGTCACTGGTTTCACACGCGCCACATACAAGTTCTCACGTTGTCTAAACAGAAACGTGTAACTCAAAAGGCAGCAGGTAGGCACTTGAAAATCACGTGAACTTGGCCACTTGATAGTAGACAAATGCTTTCACTACCGTCAACGTTTTGGGTATGACGACGGTTATACACAGCCAAGTCAATCGAACGAGAGGAGCAATAATGCGCCCTACCACTGCAAGCGTTCGCTGTTAACTGCGATTCCGCAACGAGCCAACGACGAAGCAGGCTGCCTGGCAGAACTCGCACAACCAAGCGCGACACCAAACTTCTCCTCCTCCCTCTCCCTTCATACCCACCATTGTCCCAGAGGTCCCATCTGCCCCTCCTCCATCCCTAGCACTGAAGCCTTACACACATTAATTCTCTCAACTTCCCAGAGACACCCTCCCCTTGCCTCCCTGTGCCTGGTTCCCACCATGACTCCTCCATCCGTATGTCCCGCCTCTCACAACGTCTTTCCCAGGCTGGTCTGCTCATCACCCAATAGCTTTCCTATTATTTCCATTTCCCACACTCCCAGTCAATTATGATGGGCTCTCACACACACAGGCCATCGTCGCTTGTTTTTCACAGACCCACAATCACGGAGAGTCGCTTAAAGTATCGACCATTGCGATCTTCGTGATGATTGAACTTGCTCGTTGCGTACGAGAACGAACTTACAGGACACTCATGATCACTATCGATGGGCACTTCCAACGCCAAGCGGGTTAGCAATTCAAGTGTAGATGTATTTTTTGCCAAAGGTTACATAGAAGCCTCAGGATTTATTACTGTTCTTCCTGCATAATTTCGGTGGTGTTCACAAATAATGTTAGTGAAAATAGACGACAGATATAAAATTAGGTAGCATTTTGGAATATTGGTTATTATTTTATTCGCCCAAACACATTTCTGGGACCAAATGGTAGAACATAGGAATGATTTCGCTCCTCCTATCATAAATCTTATTTACTATAATATCAGTTTGACAATCTTTAAAGTTTGGGCACCCACAAAATGCCTGGCACTGCATTCCACTCCTAAGAAGCGTTGTAAATGAATTAAAATACTAATTTATACCTTCATCAGATTACTGAGCAATGAAAGTTGTTCGAAAGTATGATAATATACACAGTTGCACGCGTTTGTTTATTTTTTTAGGATTACTAGCGAGACACTTTTATGAGACACTTCCTTCTTGCGTTTTAACGTTCTATTAAAAAGAAATCCTTTCGTAAAATGGGAAGCGAATTTTCGTCAAATTCAACTATATTCTAAGCATGGAATCGTCGCTTATCGCTCGGATGAGATGATTTTACATAATTAAGGAAGTATGTATTTTAGTATTTTATTTAATTCGTTTTACTTCAGAGTTTACTCTAGTCTATGGCATAGGCCGAACCAGATCCACTGTGAACAACTCTACGGATTGTGTTTTGCTTTTTCGAATATTACACCAGGCCGGTTACACGTTCGTACTTAAGCACTGCGAAAAAGTCACAAAATTAAAGATAATCATCAATTCACCAAATATTTGGACAGGAATAAATATCTTTTGCATAGCAATTACAAAGACGCAGAGTAAATGGGATTAGAGATTCTTCCTAAGTATTTCAAACTCAAAGGAAATCGAAATAAATGCCAATAATTTTTGTCGTGCTTTGAAATTGTCGAACCAAATTTGTAACTTCATTTAGGGATACTCTGTTCAGAGATTATTCAAAGACTTTCAGGTACAGTTTTCGTGGAATTCAGCCGAAAATTGGAATCTATATTATTATTTCTCTCCAAAGAGCAAGATCGTTTTCATTTTGGACAGCTTCAGCCAAGCGATTGAGAATAATGATGAATACTTAGTACGTAAAGGGAAACAAAAGAAGGAGACGCCATTACATCAAGAATAAACTAAGGAATTATTTCTTCCTAAAATAGCTGGTTGAATAAATTAGTAAGAAACGTATAATTAGGCTTAAGGGGGGAGTCTGGGTGAATTTCCAAAATCTACA
>VOMN01135076.1:0-26982 GCA_014899125.1 Orchestia grillus | reverse complement strand
TGCGCATAATACTCATGCATATTCTCCCCAATCAAAGCAGCGGCCTAATGCAAACTTACACACTTCTATGATGGGAAAAAAGTGTCGGTACGCGGTGTTCAAATAATGTAAATTGCACTGAAAATTTAAGGTTGCGTTTAAATAACATTGAGTTCAATGTTTTTTACGTTTGTTTAAATTTATTGAGCTGGATATTTGAGAAGGTTTTACAATCGAGAACCAAGAAATTACTGAGCACATTTAAAATGAATCTCTTGAGTGCTCAAAGAGAACGTGCTCAGTCAAAAACCTGACACTGTAGGAATTCATCTTCCGACTACCTTATATGGTCGCTCCAATATTGACACCGCAGGTCACCTTTTATCAGTGACTGATTGCAGACACTCGTAATGTTTGAAAACGTTTTGACCTATTCCTTTACAAGTTTCTCTGCTGTGAAATTTTTACAAATCCAGTGCCGTGCTGCCAAAATTTTGCCCTTATTTGCTGATCATGTACAATGTTTGCTCAGATGCGTGGAAAGTGCGAAAGATTTTAAACTTTTATGATGAAAAGAGAGCAATTAAGAGCGTGTGTACTGCGGGGAAGTGCCTGAGTTTTGTTGTGCTTTACAAGAAAATTTTCTGTTTATCTTCAGTGCAAAAGATAGCCGTTTAGAAACTCTTAGACTTGGATACATTCTGAAATTTTCAGGGTATTCTTAACGTGCTAATTTATGTGATTAGTACTCAGACCACAATTGAATAAAATTGTGGTCTTCTACACTCTACCAATTTAGCTCACACCATCACAGAAACCGCTCATTCTGTTTGTACTTTTCCCAAGAACGAATACGAGCTCACGCTACTTTAATTGAACGATTAAAGTGGATCAATCAAGGGATTTGAAAGTCAATGGGCAACAGATTTCTTTCCACCGCTTGCAATTAGGCATATATGAGTGGGACAGGTATATAATAGTTTTTAAATTATTCTACGGCAGGCTAGGGACGTTTTTCACGGTTGAATGAGCGAAGCTCATTCGCAAGTTCGTTCAAACATTTTATTAAGATCAAGAAAAGTTTTTGGCATTTATACCTCTGTAAAATTTTCATTGGCTTCAGGCATGATATTTTTCTGTTTAATTTGTGAAGCTTCATTCGCTGCGGGCTCTCACGGAACATAAAACTATCGTAGAACTGGAGTTGTAGCAGTTCTCAGACAGAATTAGTCGGATGTGAGTTTGACAACGCTGGCCTCTNCCCCCCCTCAGGGGGCGTTGGATTTGCAACAAAGCTAGGCTAGTTCAATTTGTCCATCGTTTGCTATGGGGACTGCTGATGACTCCAAGTTCTACAGTCACGTTACTTCTGCTACTGATAGACCTTCCGGTCGTCTATCTTTCGGTCCTGTTGAAAGAGCCATTCAGATCCAAGATCTAGTTTCTCGAAAGATTTTTCCAAATTATCTTTTAAAATCTTACCGTATTTAGCTCCATCCAGTTCTTTCAATGATTTCCAGCTGTCTTCTACGATAAAAAAACAGCCCCGTACCATTACGCTCTTGCAACCACAATTCACTGTTGGGATGATGTTCTCTGGATGGTGCAAGTTAGTCCATTTTTATTCTCCTATCATGAGTGACATAATTATGACCACAAAGCTTTATCATGCTTCCGTACGACCGTGAAATTTGTTTAATAAAATCATCCTCGTGCTCAATAGTTTGTTTTGTAAAGTGCATCATTGACTGTAAGTATAGTTTCTTCCGTTTCTTTCTCGCGGGGAGATCGTGGTTTCAGTTCTTACCGCTGTTCTTTTCTAATTGTTCTCTACAGACATGAGTTCCAGCAACACTAAAGTCACTTTGAAGTTTATCTCCTGTCCCGAACGAATTACTTTTAGCCCCCTGTAACATGTTTCGTGAACGTCTTACTAAAATCTTCCAGAGTGCACCAAATCCTGGAAAATTTACCGTGCTCCCCGTCACCTTCCCTTTCACAATGGAACCCACATCGCATAAATGGACATTTAAATTGTTAGAAATGTTCCAATAGCCTATTTTTCCAGTGCGTACAGAAAGAATACGACCTTTAGCACATTTTGATTACTTTTTTGCTTCGGCATCTTATTGCTCTTTTAGACAAGCTTGTAATGTAATAATAACACAAAATTCTTCTGGTAACCCCACATTACACACCATTTTCCCTGAAGCTCATAGCATATTTGGTTCTACAAACTTGTAGAAATCCCATGTTTAAAATGTTATAGAAAATGTTCAAATACTTTCTTTACGTGTCTCATGAATTTTTCATTAATTTTGTAATTTAAAAAAATTATATATTTCAATGCTCAATGATGTGTGTCAATGTGTGTTTTTGTTTATTATGTAAGTTTCACTTTGAACTCTTCAGAAACTACTATAAATGAATTTTTTTAACTTTTCGAATACTTCTTTTACTTCACAGTAGTTTTGTTTTGGACTGCGTACTTTTCGAGCCAGTATATTTTTTCTTCTACATCTTAGTGATACCTCGCCCTTGATTCTTCGAAACTCTGTCTTCATGCAGCGGCCTTTTAAGCTGTGTTAACTTGTGGCACGGTCGGTCACCAAATTATTTAGTAGCCAGCGCTGCTCTTCCTCAGCTCTGTGATTCATAAACGAAAGTACATATCAGATCCGGAAGGCTGTTTTCAGGCACAGCGACAAACAAAATCGATATGAGGCCGCCAGCAAAGTGAAATATTTTGTTATCGCCATTGGTAGGAGCTCGAGCGTGAAGCATACCTGAACAACACAAAAGAGAGCCCTAAAGTGAAGCAGCGCTGGAGCCATTTATATCCTGTGCAGTGTTGGCCATGCTAACGAGACTCGTTTTTTCCCATCGCGTAGTCGGCCGAGACATTTTTTTTGAGCTCGAGATAGGCTTCGTAAATCCTGCAGTTTTATCGCCACGATTGGCTTAATTATCGTATACATGGTGACAACATCGTTCGCACGATTATCTCGTCGATGGCTCCAGAAAAATGACGCGCTTTGAATCGTAATCCTCTCGGGGCACAAAGTTCATCTCTTTTTGAACTCATCCTCAACATTACCCTGAAATAATTATGAAGTAGTGAACTAACGATTATGCGTAATAGGATAGCTCAGATCTCGAGAGAAAATTATTTAATTCCAGTTTCCAATTACTTGTTCAGACATTCGCTGTACTGAAGAAGCAAGGGTTATCAGGGACACCAATGGTACACATGTACACTGTGGTATTTTCTTAGCAATTTTATATCGGCGATTAGTTACAATGTTTTTAGAGTTCTGATATTTCCTTCGTTGAATATATATGTAGAATAGTCGAGGGATTTAACAAGAAACTAGAGTCTATTGAGTCAGTTTCCAGAGATCAGAGAATTATAAAAGGCAATATACTCGTAGCAGGGCAGCTGGTGAGCACCTAAGCTCATCAAAAGAAACAATCTGAGGAAGAAATTAACAAACAAATGCATATTTGTCCATGAAAAATTATTGTATTTAAACTAAATGGGATCTCACATTGTAAATTGATCGTGTTTTTTCAAGTTTAATTTCCAACAAAAGAATACATACAGCTGTGTCATCAGTTTTCCCTCTTGTTGAGAACGTTGTTAGCCTGTTTACTGTACGTTCAAAGATATTATACCGTATCTATCAGTATCTTGAAGGCAGTTTTCTAAGCACGTTTGATATCTAAATTGACATTCAGAAGTCATGTTTGGGGAACGTCAGGCACAGTTGACACCCTCTAGAGACCGGTCACTTACCAGCATATTGGAAGCCTGGAGGGCAAAGGCCCGTCAATATCTGCCCGTAATGTAGTCGAAAGTATTCAAATTCAGCAGAATACACGGATTGTAGTCTATTGGACACCAGTCACTCGAATGGTTCAGTTAATCCCTATGACGAATGAGTTCTTACCTCCGTGTTTGGTAAATGGGAAAGAAGATTTGTGGCTTGCACCAAGACACTGCTTTGCTGATAAATCAAAGGATAATTATAATTTATCAAACCGACCGTTAGCGCGTGTGTTCATTTTATCTTTGATCGAGAGTTTACCGCTGATCTCCATGACCAGGACACAGCTCTGCGTGCAGGCGATGCACAGGAATTGCGTTGCGTGAGATGCCACATTGCACTTGGCGAGGTCATCAAACGGTCGTCGTTCATTAGCATGCAAATGGCTCGCGTTTCCTCTCTGCCTGTGACGATAGATTGTGTGCTCTCAAGCTGCATGATATTGAACCACGTTCTCGACCTTGCCGGTTTGCTGGTTTTAACCTTACGGAGTCTCGTTATAAAGCGAACACTGCTCGACCACTTCAATTGTTTTGTCGATGGGGAGGCTTCTGGGTTCAACATATTGAAGGTTTCCTCTTAGAAAGGTGTTGAAAGTTTTGAATTTGTTTCTGAAGCTCTGTTTAAAATAAAAATTTGTATTGAAGCACCATTTTTCAGCCTTTTTTAATCATATGTTGACATTGACAGTTATAATTGAAGGCTTGGTAATACTATGCTGTTAGAATTGTGGTTGTAGAGACGTTGTTGCCGAAGTAATGGAATTCGATGGTGTGCTACATGCGAACAGGGCTCTGGCGCGATCCTTTGCCTCTCGCTCTGCACATCTTGACATAAAATGCTAAAGTGTTGAGCTAACCTTGACTGGCAAACTTGAAGTTTTAATGAGATGAGCTTTGCGTTGATATTCTTGCAAATGTGTCTCTTACGCATGGTCTCGGTTCTTTGGTTACATCAATAGTTTAAAGTGATGTGCTTATAAACGAATGTTTAGTTGAATAATGAAGTTTTAGATAGGTATATCATGTCGCAAGAATTAACACGGTTTCACCAAACATCTTTTTTAAGAGAATCCGTGAGTGTAAGCATTTTGTGTTATCAAAACTTCAATATTATAACTTCATTCGTAAAGAAACTGAATAACTAGAATGTAAAAAAGAGAAAGTAATTACAACTTTAAAAATGGTAATGATTTTGTTTTCGATGTATGAAAATTATTGCTTAGTTATAGAGAGAAAAACATGATCTCACAACTGAGCTTTGTTTTGTAAAAGGGTGACGCTCGGCCGAAAGTTTTGCAAAACTGACATTCACTTTTCGAGCCGAGTGCAGGTGGATTTTGAGCTTTTCTTTTTGATTTTGAGATTACCTCTTCAATTCTAAGCTTACGTTTCTGATGTTTAGCTTGCCTTTCAGATTTTGAGCTTACCTATTCAGATTTTGAGATTAACTCTTTGCCTTGCCTTTTTGAGCTTGTCTTTAAGAAATTTGAATATCCGTTTTTAGTATGACTAGATAAATTTTGATTTAACTTTTCATAAAAAGGTTTGTGTTTGAGATCAAGTACCCCTCTAGTACCCGACTGTGCAGCAGGTTCATTGCTTCTGAATAGTATGTATGAATATGACGGATTTTGGGTTTGTTCCGTAAAGTTGATGAACTGCTTCAACATAGAAAAGTTTTGTCCTGCGTTACTTGACAACAATTTGCCACGTGACTTCTTAGTGCTGAGAAAGCCAATTTATTTTCTCCCATTGCAACATGATGCAATTTTTCACAAAGTTTTTGCATCGCATCGTGGACGAGTTGATTAGCTCATCAGGGTGGCGGCAAATCACATAAAGAAAAGCCTCAACCTAAAATGAGTCTTCCAATATGCCAGTTGTCCACGACCATCAGCAATGCAGGGCCCCAGCCGACGCAACAGCGTAAATTATTGCTAAAAAAAGTGGTTGCCAAGTCGGTCCTCATCAGCACGCATACATCATCGATCAGTGCAAATATCTTTTTCCCTTTTTTATTTGTTTAGTTTTGATGAGCAATAAAATTCTTCCTGCTCGTAATTTAGATCCTTTTTTTCGTTTTACCGCTTCTGCAATTCATCTTTTTTTTACCGTTTGTAATGTTCGAGAGAAAGTTTCTTCGCAATTGATTTATTCAGATAAATTTGATGCTAAATTGAAGAAGTTAGCTATGCTATATAATTTTCTGGCAACGTTTTTTGACATTTTCCTGATTGAAATATTGAATTTTTTTTTGGAGTCCCATTAATATTTGGAACAGTTTGCTACATTACTGCAGAGATAATACATGATACTTCAAAGTGCTCTGCACATTTGTTGACTAAATAAAAGAAAAAGAAAATGAACAATAAAGCAAAATATTGTTATTTATAAATCAATGTGAAATTAAATTTTGTTTTATCTGGCTTCACGTTAAAAATAATTTTGATCGTGTTTCATTTCATTTTTACTAAAGTAATCAAATTGTCAGATTATTTTTCAAGTGAGTTTACTGAGTGATGCCCTCGCACGTCTGGCAGGGAGAAGACTCGTGCCCCATCAGACCTCCCTTCGATCTCCTCCTCTCCTACCGCAACACTAGACCTCACCTCTTCACCTCCCCTGGCCTCATCAACGGGTAATTTAATTCATCTATTTAAGACAAATCTGACGTTCGATTAAAAGTTTCGTGATGGTACGATGCAAAATTATTCTCTTATCTACCGCTACGCGAGACCTCAGACTTCTACGTCTCCCCAAGCCTTATCAACGGATTCCCTTATCTACCGCTACGCGAGACCTCAGGGTTCTACGTCTCCCCAAGCCTTATCAACAGACCAGGCCACCAAATTGCAAGCCAATTTGGCTTTAGATAAATACGCTCCTGAAATTTTTTTTCGTTACTCAATATCATATCAGCAGACTGGTTATGCAGGACGCTCGAGGAAATTTCTTCGACTAATCTAGCAATGAATTGAGCCTTCATCAAGTTTGAGGTTCAAAACCGACCTACTCGTACGAGTACATAGTATGAATCTGATTTTCAATTAAGAGTTTCGGGAACGCAAGATGCAAAATTATTGGAAGTCGCAGGTAAACAGGAATGACAAATTTGAATGCCATGTGGCTATACGATTTGCTATTTCAAAATGACGAGAACATATGAATCTCCGATATAGTTTTGACTGCTGAGGTTATTTAGAGCAGGGACCGATATGACCATCGTCGCTAGAACGCGGAATAACGAAAAAAAAAATTCCGAGTTTCGTACGGCTCGTAGGTAATGAATAGTTCTAAAGAAACTCGACTGAGTTTAGTGACAGCTCAACTGAAACGCTCAAACTCAACGATAAATTAATTTGCAAAGTGAAGAAGTGCAACATGTTTATGTTGAATACAACAGTTGTTTACAACTGTTGTCCTCAAATTCCTAATCGAGTTCCGATATTATTTCAGCAAACAAGTGAGGTAAGTCACCAGAGTGAATTTCTTTCACTTATCTAAGAATATACCATATCTTTGAATAGATTTGCCTTTTTTCAAAAAGTGCATATGAATAATGATCTTCGAATAATTGAAAAAAATTCTCCCGAGATAGCAAATTGTAGTACGGCATTTGTGATGCAGGAATTATATACAACTGAATCCAGGCGAGTATTAGCACCAAGATTCCTTCGACTTCGCTAACACCTTTTGGAACTTGCTGGAAGGCACGCCGCTCTTTCGTTGAAACCCTCACAGCTTTAAGTGATGTAACAAAAGTATTCACCCTCGTGTGATGCAACGTGTGTGATGTAACAACACCCTCGAGTGATGTAATATCGAGTGATGTAACATGTAACATCCTTCGAGTGACGTAACATGTGTGTGATGTAACAACACCCTCGAGTGATATATCATCGAGTGATGTAGCATATAACACCCTCGAGTGATGTAACATATAACATCCTCTGAGTGACGTAACATGTGTGTGATGTAACAACACCCTCGAGAGATGTAGCATCGAGTGGTGTAGCATGTAACACCCTCGAGTGATGTAACATGTAACACTTTCAGTGATGTAGCAAAGGTATTTGCCCTCGAGAGCCAGCACTTTAATTGAGCTGAATATTGAAGCGTCTTTCCTGGTGAGAGCATTCGACAGCGCCGCGGGCTCGAGAAAATCAGTCTGATTTGTTGCCGGAACATCCATTGTTATCTGTATTTTTGGCCGCCCCAGGGCAGATATCGCCACTGGATAGGTGATTATCGAAGGGGTGGTGAAAAAGTTAACGAGAAATATCTCCGATAAACGTTAATTAGATGCAATTGAGTGAATCCGAGCAACAAAGGGCGAATGTTGTGTATATTCCTATATGTTTTGGCCCCAGATTTTTTCTAATTTCAACGAACCTTATCCTACATCAAATTTTAATTTTTTAAATATATGAACATTTTTTCATAAGGTGAAAAAATACGTACTGAAAATATTCTCATTTACATTTGATATTTCCCTTCATCATTATTTTTTCTTTTTAATATACAAAAGCTAAAATATCAATTATTGGTTATGTTCTTTAATCAAGAAAACGAGTGATCAAATCTCACATTTTGTTGAAATTTAATTTTCAATATGATCATTGATGATTTAATTTCAGAAAATGCAAGATTCGATTACTCGCATTCTTCACGTAAAATCTGGACGAAACATACGAGATGACTAGGTACACACGAAGCATACGTTCACTGTTGGTCTCACTAGTCGGAGTGCAACGCACACGTAATCCTGCTTTAGGCCTAGCGCCCAAGCCGTCTTAATTTTGTTTGAAAGGCAACCCACAACCTTCCGTGGAAATTTGTACCTCGGACTTGCTCAGACCACCAGGAGATGGCCGTATGATCCTGCTTTAGAGCGTACGTTCTTTTTTTGTACGTCTCTTGTTCCAGAATTATTGTCGAGGTGATATGTTCTTGACAGTTTAGTCGTACAGAATCAAATTCAAGTCTTTGCCAATCAGTTAGAGGTACACTGTGCAAGTTATCTACTTTGGTTATGACTATTTTGAATAATCGTCAACATTCGATAAACGATTGGGCTTTCACTGTAGCAAAATTTAATTTCTTTAGCCTGCATCGGTAAAATAACCTGTCTTTGATTCGGTCATGAAGGTAGATCTAAGAGACTGATCCAATTTTACTTCAGTAATTCTTAACCACCGCGACCCATGAAAATTTCCAGGGTGCGGGTTCAAATTATTTAATTTTTACGCCACTAATTTTAAGCGATCAGGAGTACTGGCCAGGCATTAAGAGAACAAAGACTTCCTGCAAGCTGGAAGAGAACAGAAAAGTTTGAATGCTGAGCCCAGCTTGGATATTGAGGGCTTGGCAGGCGGTTGATTGATGACCGCGCGGGTGAAGCGAGTGCGAGATAGCAAGGCTGGCGTGGCAAGGCCAGCGCGTCAAAAGCCTAAATTAGGATGCGATTTTTCCTAACCCTGCAGAACCGGCCGTCTAAAATTTGGGGGTCTGAGCAGCGATATTGTTCTTACTTGTGGGTAAGATGAATGGCCGGATCACTGTTATTAAATGCTAACAGGGCTGAGAAGAGCAATGGGTGGTGCAGTGTTTTTCCTCGGCAGTCTTCTCGGCCAGAGGAAAAAGACCAGGGAATGGAAGAGGGTTTTGCCTCCAACGTGTTGTGAGAGAGAATAACTCAGAGCCGTATGGCAGAGCGCTGTTTGAGTTCAGAAATACTGGAAGAGTGAAAGTTTGGCCAGTCATTGAAACGAGTGCAAACAAACTAATTTTTTATGAAACGTAGATTCAGGAAAATTGCAGTTATTCGTGCGAATCGGGATGCCTAGCCTACAAAGTTAGAGTACGGGCTTATGGGACGCAGCAGTGTGAAGGATACAATATCATCACGCGCTTTGTTCATATAACGACACTCTATGTTTGAGAACTGTTACCTATTTTATTATCGGATAGTATCAGTAGTAGGTACATTACGAATTTTTAAAAGATATCCTAGTTCATATGTGGGAAGCGTTAAGCTCCTGGAATTTGATATATTCGATAAGTTTTATTAATATTTAATATTAATAATAAAAAATTATTTTGAAAATTATCGGCATGTTTAATGAATTGTGCCTCATTAAAATGTGCGTAACTTATAATACGCAGAAACGAAAAAATACGCGTTTATTGAACCATATTCCCCCACACGAGCAGGAACGGCCCTGAGTGGAAGAGGTTGCGCCAGGCAATCCCCAGTCTGCTGAGGCTGCCGTCAGTTGCGGCCTACCGACAGCGTCAGGTGAGGGAGGCGGGATTTAGAGAAATTTTATTGCTTGAAATACACAATTTATTAGGATAAGTGTCACACCATTTAAAGATATTACAGACAAGGACTTCTCATATCATTACAATGGATGTTTTTTCATACACTTCCAGCACAGTTGCCACACAATACACTGTTGAATTTGCAACGCCTTACAACCACTGATGCGTGAGTGATGTGAGGTATTGACTTCCTTTCCCGGAAAGAAGCACGTCGTGCTACCGCGAAAATTCGTTTTGCTCAGCTGGGAATCGAACCTTTGCTTCCCAGTTGTGAGCGGAGCGCGTTACCAGTGCGCCACAGAGCCCCAGGGCAGACAGACTTTTCTGACTTTTTCAAGGGTCAATCGCTGGCTCTACGCCGCGGATATAAGTACCAAACCATTTAAAATATTTTTCTTCTTTATAGTTTGGCAGGCTGACTACTCACAGAAATATCTGTATTCAGGATACTGTCATCTTGATTTTGATTACAGAGCAGACTTAATAAGCATAAGGATCGCTCTAATACTTTGAGTGATATGATACTTGGAGTAATACTTGGTGAGACTGTCACTACCTTCTTCTAGTCTAACTTTGCAGTAAAATTGCATTTTAAAATTAGTAAATTTCCATCAATTTTGGCAGGTAACTAGGCCGCCCGTCACTGGTCGGGTCGTTGTTGATAAGTTAAAATATACTAACAAGTCACCTTTATCCCTGCAGGTATTTTAGAAACAAGGAACGTGAAGAAAAAGAAATACGAGTTTGATCATAACTCGAGTGAAAATTAGGCAGGAATTTCCGTAGAGTGCATAACGGAAGCGTCATAGCAAGACCACACGCAAACAAACCAGCAAGCATTTGAAATTTTTAGTAGTGTATGTATAGTACTAACATAACTATAGGAACAGTTAATTGAACCGCGAATGCACATTCGAAATCTAAAATGGTACAGAAAGATTGCTTGATTTGGGGAAGACTTTTTTATACTGGGTGTTGGGAAGACTCTGTTGAAATTCAAGGAAAACTCGTTCTAAACTTCCACCAGAGCATTCCTTGATTCAGTTTGACTGCTCATTTCAGCGCAGTCCAGCAAGGGATCGTCGGGAGATACCGTGAGTAACACGTCGATCTGAAAAGAAATTTTAGGCGCTCTCAACAGGCTCATGTTTTTGTTCTACGTAGTTCGCTTCTTTTAATAGGAGGACTTAGGGCAAGTTTTGTCGTCGACAAACGCTCTGATGTCCCTGGAAGTTTTCGTGCGTGCGCCTCACGTCGATGACGAAGTTGCGTCATACTTGTCAACTGCGGGGAGAATTTTGAGCTAAATGTGAACAAAATAAAGGCAACGCACTCTAAGGATAAAGTGTGAGTAGAGTATGAGTCAAGTGTGGACAAAGTAAAAGTGAAGTGCAAAACGAGGAGAAGTGTAAAAGAAGTAAGAGAAGAATATAGACATAGGAAGTGCAGAGTAAGGGCATCGAAAGAGCGTTAGACTGAAGCGCAATGGAATGAATGCCGTACGAGCAAGATTACGGTGGAATGAGTGCGGGATTGTATTTGAGATGCAAATACAAGTGACTCAAAAGAAAAACCATCGCTCCGTTGGAATGATGCACGAAGGGCAAATGAGCTCGTTGGATGGAAGCATGAAATTGAGAGACCGCGCACAAACACAACTGAAGAAGTGGAGTATGCACGAAAATTAGGGGCAGTCATAACACAGCGTAGGTATAATGCAGGGAAAAGTAGGAACGAAGTTTAATGCAGCGTGATTGCAGTTAGGCTGGAATACGAGTACGTGCTGAAGCCGGGCAAATAACCTCTTAAAGAAAAGAATTTCTCCTAAAGAAAAGAATTCCAGGTTAATATATACTTTAGTGCGGCCAACTGCACAGAGCGTCCTGTACCCTGCACAGCCTTCATTTTAGTAGCATTGGATAAGAATTATTTTTATGAGGGGGCGAAAATCTATTTTTGAAAAGCTTCGATGCATAGAAAAAGCAATATTGAAAGATATTCCAACCGTTCCTGTACTGATATATCGAAATTTCATTAAGTCTACGGAAATTTAGACTACATTTTCACACCTTTTTATCACGTTGCATTGTGTCAAACGAACAAAATTAACATTTCCTAACCTTACCTAATGTCCCCTAATACTTTGCCTCCGAAGTGGGCCATACATTGTACACGCTATCATCTAACCTAACCTAATCTAACTAAAAGTGATGTGGAGTCATCACTCCACAAAAGTGGAGTGATCAGTCAGATACCGTTCCCTCAAAATTCGAATTTTTTAGTGGTTCCTGGTTTGAAATAGTGAAATATTTCACAGGTAATTTCCGGTCAAATTTTGGAATTTTCCCCTGAGAACATTACAAGCCCCTGAAGAACAGCCCTGCCGTGTGTAAATTTTGAATTTATAAATATTTTATTGAGGTAATTTTGGGCATCTTGAATGTTTACAAAAAACGTAAAAATTTTCTGGTGATTTGAATTATTTCGATTTGCAAGATGCCGTTTTTGGCTACCCATCGATTTCCGTTAAAAAAGTGCTGTGTTAATCCCTTATGACGACCACAAGGAAATCTTTATCCTCCTTATAAAAAAATAATTTTTCCATTATCAACCAAAAGGCAGTTTTAGTCTCGTTCCATAAGGATGTTACTAGTTTTTGGTAAAAATTTAAATATAGCCGTGTTGCAAATAATATACGTTCATATAATATACGTACGTACTGCTGCTAAAAATACAGAGTTTTTCGTAGAAAGTATAAGGTTAGTGCAAGTATACCGTTTGAGTTTAGTATAAGTATTTAGAAAAAAAGCTTAATTTTAGCCTCATCGCAAAATAATTTCGTTATTAAAGAGCTAATCGAGCTATCCATGCATGCAACAGCCGAGGGCCCCATCCAGAAGCTGGTGGCACCACAGCCAGCAAGGGGTCGCCGTCTTCTCTGATTTAACCTTCGAGATGGTTTTGATTTTCCGGCCTTCCTCATACAGCCTTTTCGGGAGATGAAATTCCTGAGAACGTCTAATTCACGAAAATTACCCGTTTTAGTTTAGCCCAGTACATTTTTATTTTGATTCTTCTAAGTGCGGTAATTTAATTTTTGTTCACGCTTTCTCTCTATAGACGTGTCAACTGCGATGATTTTAAATTTTGCGTAATAATGAACCATTGCTCATTTTTTTCAATTTTCTTCAGGCGAAAGTGTCGTGTGCCCTAGCGGAGACCATCAAGACTTACCCTGCTCCCGATGCTAAGACCGAGTTTCGAAGTTCGCAAAAAAGTCCGGCCTCTCTGAAGTCAGGACGTCCAAACTTGACTTCTGTCGAAACTTCTCTAGTGCTTTCAAAAAAACAAACCTCTATAAAAAGCTACGATATTCCCGACGTCCTCCAGCTGCTGTTCCGCTACACTTTGGAAGGTGTGACCGCATACAATAGTGTTCGTTTTGTTTTCAATATATGGAATAAATGGAATTAGATTTTTTCTATTCGAATAATTTTTTGCTCTGCCTACCTAGTTTAGGACTTGTCCATGTATGTGTGGCGTTCTTGAGGCAATATGACTGCGTTTCAGAACTCTGCAGAGCCTAACCTTTCACTGCAGTGCCTCTGTCCACTAAAGGGCATTTTTGGGCTCCCAGAGTCGTGACCTAAAAGTTCTGTTCAGCTCAGTTGCAGTTCGTTGCTTCTTGAGTGGGCTTCTCTCGTCGCTTCTGGTTGCCGTTTGTGAATCACATGGTGAATTTATTGCCGTCACACTTTTTGCAAATACTAAACTTGATCAAGCATCGAAGTCTTGGTATGGTATGCATATCTGAAAGAGATTGCTAAGTGTATTACAATAATTTAAGAAAGCGACTTTGATTTTTTTAGGTTAGGTTACTTTTCATCGTTCTTTCTTTAATCTAACTTAATTTTTTATGTCCCTAATTTTGTGCACTAATATGATTCGGATAAAACGAAGTTTTAAGGGAAACTGAACAAGAACTTGACGTTATTAACTCACTGCGACTTTACGCCTGCAATAATCCCTTCAGATCGGCCAGGAATTTTTTTAACGCAAATGATGCGAACTCTGAATTTTCCAGCATTCGTTTCATCTTTGTTATAATGACCAAGCTCGGGGATAATGTGCAGAAACTTTTTACCCGAACCAAGAATTTTGAATAGGCAATTTCCTGTTTCTCCAGTAGCATCTTCTCAAGGTAGAAATGCAAATTGGCGACTTTCATGTCATTTTGTCTCAACTGTCCCAGCGGTCGGCGTGGTGGCGCTGGGTCGGTTCCAGGGCTGCCTCTCTGGAACCTATTCCCAAGCTTCGAAAATCATCGCCGCCAACGAAGACTTTTTAGCGTCGCTTGGAGCAAGCGTCTTCGCCCTGCCACTCTACAAAGTATGGTCGACTCGTAACTACGTCAGACTAAGGGACGCTCACGATTACATCAACAGGTGAGAAGTCTCTGCATTGAGGCGAGGAGTAGCTGCGTGAAAGTTTGTCTGTCTTCAGAATGAAATGTTCAAATAAAGTTCATTTTTTATGTTTCTTTTCTCGAGTGCCGAGGAGTTTGATTAGCTTTTGGTCTAAAGGAGAGAGGCGACTTTGAATGGATGCCCTCACGAAAGATCGGGTTTGTGATAAGACGAGGTGCTCGAAATTTGAACGGTAACCGTGCGAAATAAGCTTTAAATTTTGCCGTGTGTTTGACTTAGAAGTCGTTAATAGTTGTCAGGGGGCTTCAAATTCAAGAATGAAAGTAATTATATATAGTTAGAATCCCTTATTGAAGCGTTCTCGTTCGTCCCTAGACGTATGCAAAGCGGACACGACCTGGTTTTCATTTTCAAAGTTTGTGACGTCGGATCTCGAACTGCGCATTTCGGACTCGCATGCTCGCCCTCGAACAAAATGAGATTGATACCAAATTACAGTAACCGGTTAGTGTGCTCAGCAATGGTAGCTAATGAGCTACAGAAAATACTACAAAACAAAACTGGTTAACGTAGCAAAGCAAATGAGGACTGCGAGCCGCATGAGCAAAAGCTGTTTAGTCAGATTAAAGCGGAGCTTCTTCTTTTGCCGTCGGTGATATTCAAAGCTCGGAGCGCTAGTTCAAATACCCGATGAAACTTTGTACAAGGACTCTTTCTTTCCAAAACCTTCACAGAGGCTTTGCGTAGGGTAGATCTAAGTGCAACCGAGGAGTGTTATTCGTGGCTAGAAAAACTTCCCACACATTTTTGAAAGCATGGCCTGAGAGAAGTGTTTAGGGTTAGGATGTTCCTTGAACATCATGCTGTCGTACCGACTTAATTCAAAATTTTAATTAAAAAACAAACCATTGTCAGTCGGTAGTGACTTACAGATAAGGTATATTAAAAAACATGGATGTATGTAATACAATTCTTCCACCCTTTCCTCGCAGTAAAAACGCTAGATTTTAAAATCTTATGTGAATAGTACAAGTGATCTGCAAGACATAACGCCCTTATTTTAGGCTCCACTAGGCTTGGGTTAAAAAATACAAGTTTCAGGTATTCGAAATATACGATCCCGTGTCACGGTTTCGTGGTTCGAGAACTTAGCGCTAAAAATTTCGAGCAATATCGAAATGATGCTTGAAATAAGTTGGCCAAGTCTCGAAAATAAACTGCGTTATATTTTCGAGTTGTTTGTACGAGCTACATTTTTCTTTCGGGGTTGCAAATTTGAGAGTAGAATCGAAAGCTCACTCATTATGACGATGCAACGAATTTTGCCCTAGAATTTGGCTCAGGTGCGTCGCGGGAAGTACACTTGTGTTCTAATGAAATTAGGGCAGCGGACCTGAAAGAATTCACTTTCGTAAGAGCTCACCTTTAAGGACCCCAACATCAAATCCCATCCCACCGGACTAGGGACTCCAGCAGTACTCCTCGGCGCTGGATTTTACGACGGAAGAATTTCAAGTTGAATCTTAAGCTTTTGTTGTTTATAGTTACTTCGAGTATTGCGTGCACAAAAAGTCTGTAATAGTGCTGAAATTTCAACGTAAGGTACAAAATTCAACAAGGTAAGCTTGTGAAAAAATTCGTTGCTGAGTTCTCTTTATGCATCGGATTGTTATTTTTTGTCACAGCTGATTATTTTTACATCCTATTTCACTTGAAAGGAATTCATTTTTCCTCAAGCTAGAGTTGCAGGGTCTCTGTAAAAATGACACGCTTTATGTATACATATACATACTCGTATAGTTAAGCAGAAGTCTTTTTTTATACAATTTTGGAGTATTCTAAAGTCTTCTAGAAAACTTACACATTTGTTTATATGAAACGTCCTGTTCATTTTCTGTACATCCATCTACAAATACATATTAAACGACACACCTTTTATTGTTGCGTCTCTGCGCTCTTTTTCGCGGTTCCTGTTCGTAGGCTATTTAATTTTATGGTTATTTTTTGGGTACGTTTTTACACATTTCATTTCACGTTCTGCCAGCACAACACAACACAGTTTCTCGTCGTGCGTTCACTTGTTAAGAAAATGAGATCTTGAATTACGCGTAATTATTTCAAACACCCATCTTCACCCATATTACCCTTTTACTTTCCCGACTTGAAGAATAATATCGTAGCACAAACACCTCTTTTTTACCGTTATTTTTCATTTGATCATTGACCCTTTTTAGTGGCCGCACAACATTTTCTTTCAATATTTTTTTTCAACATTTTCTTTCAACATTTTCTTTCAACATTTTCTTTCAACATTATCATTCAACATTTTCTTTCAACATTATCCTTCAACATTTTCTTACAACATTTTATTTCAGCATTTTCTTTCAGCATTTTCTTTCCGCATTTTCTTTCCGCATTTTCTTTACGCATTTTCTTTCAGCATTTTCCTTCAGCACTTTCTTTCAGCATTTTCTTTCCACATTTTCTTTCCACATTTTCTTTCCACATTTTCTTTCAGCATTTTCTTTCCACATTTTCTTTCTACATTTTCTTTCCACATTTTCTTTCCACATTTTCTTTCAACATTTTCTTTCAACATTTTCTTTCAACATTTTCTTTCAACATTTTCTTTCAACATTTTCTTTCAACATTTTCTTTTAACATTTTCTTTCCACGTTTTCTTCGCTCGCCCGCTTTGAAACGAACAATTTGTTGTGGCCAGCGTGGTGGAAGCCTCATTCCAGGACCTGGAATTCGACTTCCGGGAATCGCCGTCCAAAATGAAATCGGAGCAGCCCTTCGTCTGGGCCCTGATGGCCAACGAGAGCCTCTCCCGCCAGGACCGCCTGCTGCTCCTCACCGAGGTCTTCATGGGAGGCATCGACGCCGTGAGTCGAACGTGAAGACGTATGGAAATGTTCAACGTTCTTGGAACAACACAGAGTCTCGTATGATGCTGTGTAGACGCTCCGTGACCTGTCGGGTCGCTGTTTTAAAGTCCCGTTCGACCCTCTAATGATTCTTCTTTGCTTCCTAATAACAAATATCCAAAGCCAAATAAAACATTTCATTCACTTTAGTCCCAAAGAATCTATACCATGATACGATGCAAATTTTTTTATCAATTAATGAACGATGAGTTTTGAATTTCGGCCCTATGTTATTACTGAAGAGTGTGCACGGTTGTATGCAGGTAAAATGATCGGAGTTTTAATGTTAGATTGATAGCTTTTGTGGTCCATCCAGGGGGACATTGTAAGGTTACCTCAGCTGTGAGTAGGCCTTCGAGACTTCTATCTTCCGTGTCCACTTTGCCTCTTTCCATGTACATGTCTTTTTTTCTGATGATTTTTTATATTTTCATTCTCCTCCTTAAAGTGTTATTTTTATGCGGAGGGAATCTAATGGGGGAACAAACCTTGTGCATAGATTTCTTATTCTCCTTAGTCCATACTGAACGGTCCCATCTCTTTCGGTGTGAGATAGTCGGGGTTACTGCAGCGCTGCTGTTACTACTTTTACTACTTATCTGGTCCTCCATGCATCGTAAGCTCTACACATCTCACGTGCTCACTTAATAAATGAACTATTCGGTCACTATTTTTTGCCAATCCAAGTGCACATGTGAATATATCCCTCCAAGGATGCCTATAATTCCAAGAGAGTCTCGTACTGTACCTATATTACGCGGTCCCCAATGGGAGTACCTGTGACTTGGCAGTGTTATGATCACTAATATTTTAATCACACAGTCAATGATGTATTGATAAATATGGGGAAGCTGGTTAGTTGATGTAAATAATTGACATGTGATGTCGCACGAAGGCGAGTATTTATAAAATATACATACTCGTACATGCAGGCATTAGTGTTTGAGGTGAATGAAAAGGAGCAGAACCCGTAGACTTTATTCAAAAGTGACGTACGCTTACGTAATTATGAGCAAAAATTATTTCAATGCTACAACATCTGTATTTCATACATCATTGGTATAAACGATTGGAATTGTAAGGAATTTAGTAGCTCAGCACTGTTCATTACGGAAGAAAATATTATTTTAGGATTTCATTCTATGCGAGTGTCACAAGTTCCTGACTTCATAACAGAAAGATTTTTCTCTATCGTTATTAGATTTTTTTTTTTCAAGTGAAAGTGCATTTTTGGTCGCCGATATAAAGTAATATCTACTGCATCGATACACAAGCATTACCAACATTTCCCTCCAATAGCTTCACAACTGGACCAAATCGGAACAGACTACGAGATGCGTTGCCCTGAACAATTTGGCGAAAATTCAAGTCTGATCTTAACGTCGCCAGACTGGTAGCGCATTTTTGATATGTATGTCGATCCTCTCTGTGTCCCAGTCCTGTTTGCATGCCTCAATGACTCACTCGTGTCCAGAAGTCCTAGGCTCAGTGTGCACTGCATGTAAATCAGCTGACTCAGGTAGGAAGGTCTACCGAGCTGCTATTTATTGTACGAAGGCTTACTTCTATTTATTGTACGAAGGCTTACTTCTAATTATTGTAAGAAGGCTTACTTCTATTTAAGACGATATGGGACGTTAAAGATTCATCTTGTAGGGGATGTAAAATTGGGAATATCAGCTGGATTTTTTAATTAATCAACCCAGTTGATGTCTCCGATAATACACCATTCGATATGTATCTGTCGAAGTAGAGAGGGTAATCGAATTAAAGAGTGTACTCGAGGGGGACGCTCAGAGTTTTGCGTGTGGCTGAGACCCTCGACGTGTTCACCATTCATCGCAGGCTACTCTCGTACTTATTATGCACGAACAATAGTAGTAGATTAGCTGCAGGCTTGCAAAGTCCCTTCAATGGATTTGGTGAAAACCAAACTAACTTTTCATACTTGTACTGATAGACGCTTTTCAGCCTAACTGTAAGTTGAAAATAATGTTGTCGTAGTAGACAACATTTCTTTTCAACATTGTTAGTTTTCGTTTGCGAATTTACATGCAAGATAAAGCCCCACTTTGATGAAAAATTCGTTCACATACTGAACAACGATTTCTGAGGATATGAATTTCTCAATTGGAACTATTACGCTTAGGATAAATACTTTCGAATGCAAATTTTGTTCACAAAGAAAAGCTAAAACTTGAACTCAACCTTCCACTTGGCGGTTTACATCACACCCCCCAAGGAGGGAGATCCGCTGTGCAGCTCCTTCGCCCGAACTGACGATCAGTTCATGGAGGTCAACTTGCCAATGAAAACTGCGTGCGTCCCTTGAGTCTACGTGATAGTGAAATTTATCGCAAGTAGACTGTTCTTTAAGAGCCTCCGAGGCCATAAAAAGATGCAATTTACGAGATCAACCGACTTCCCAACAATCTGCATTTCTACGGCGAATCCGAGCAAAAACCGAACAATTACCGGAGTAGATCTCGAGCGCCCGATGCAGGCGGCCGCAATAAAACAGTACGTACTTTACTGCCCTGGATATTGAGCGTAGACCCGGTGCCTTTCAAGCCTCCCTATTCTGCCGAGTAGGCTATACTCAAGTGAATTTTGAGCCCGAATATTGGTGATGGCCGCCTTGGCGCTATCGAAAGCAATCATCGTGATGGCGAGTGCATAGACTTCTGCTACGGCTCGGCGCTCTTCCTAATTTCGATGATCGCCTCTGGACGAAAATAGGATAAAGGGGAGTAGAACTTCCGTGTTTGAACCTTGCTCCGAATTTTTGCTCTCATGTGTTTAACGACAGGTTTTGACTGTAAGTTGGTCTATAAATACTTAGGCTTTCCACCGCAAATGTAGATTTTGTAGTTCTGATCTGGATCTATGTATAGATTATACATATATTCAGTCACTACTGTATGGTCAGGTTATGAATTTATGTATCAATGTATGATCTACACAGAAATGTGTAGATTATACATAGTTTCAGCAAGTGACTATTAATCTACGAGTATGTTCATCGATGGCTAGGCTTGCCTCATGCATAGATTGTCCGTATCAGCACGTGGTGTATCTACCAACCTCAATCCTTTTGAAATTCACGGCGTAATCTCCCTGATTTTCTTCACGGTCATCTCAACATTAGCTCCGCATACTTCCATCATTTTTCCCAAATTATTGCATAGCGAAATAAAGCCTGTATTAACCCCATGAGAATCAGTGGTACTAAATGGTAATGTTTCATAAGGCTGCTGCTAGGAAGGTAATCCATGCTATTTCATACGAAGCTAAATGCAATCTTGTTGCATATAGGCACAAGACTGCAGGTAATATTTCGTGCCACTCCGATCACAGCCTTTTTTGTAAAAATAATTTGACCGTCGAAGGGTTAATTCGACCATAAAGCTAGGCTGTGATAGGCTGTTACTGCTGGTACTTGGAGCACAGTCAAATTCTTTAACTTATTACTATTGCCGTGTACTACATCGCTTGCGGTTGCCAGGGAGGTCATATCTGCAAAAGAAGGCTTTCTCCGTGTTGAGGCCGCAAGTATGATTTATTCAAAGGATAAATCCTAAGGACATGAAAGGGGAATTCTTTCCCAGTTTTGCGACGCATTTGTTAAGAGATTCCTTTTGTTGTGCCACAAAGGAATGCTTTTGGAAGGTACGCACAAGCATTCCCTAGATTTAATGAATAAAAGCGATCTCAGTGCACAGTTCTGAACTCGGCGAAATAACAACAAGGCTTTATTGTGGGCTTGATGTCATGGAAAAGATTGGGCCCTGCAAAAATAAATGACTTCTATACAACAATTGTAGTTGACAGGGCTCATCCCCATGAATAAAAGCAAGAATAAGCTTCACTGATTAATAAAAAGCCATTTAACCTTTTTGTTATTGGCGAGTTAGCTAGAGCGGTGTTACATGTGTCGTGAGACTACAGAGTTATCATTATAAGAGGGACTGGTAATTTGTGTCAAATGAACAACGTAAAGTCATAAGATATTGTGCTACTTGTGCTTTGATCTGCTTCGCGCAAGTAATTCCGACTAGTTATAAGTTGTAACGGAAAAAGACAAAACGTTACTTAATTATGTACTTGAACAGATGATTACATAACTTTTTTAGTGATTGCGTAACCGTTTGTTTAGGGTTATTGAAATTTGTGAGAATATAATGTATTTCATCAGCTACCATTGTCGNACGACGACTCTCCACGGACGACGACTCTCCACGGACGACGACTCTCCACTGACGACGACTCTCCACGGACGACTTGCGAGCCCAGATGGGCTGGCTCCGCATGGCTGTCCGTAGAAACTTGATGTGAAAGTCTTGACGTAAGGTTTTACTTCTGGGAACAAAGGATGACGGTGGAGTTAATACTCACAATTTGCTACTCGGATCACGAAGCTGTACTTTCGCTCCTAGCGAGTATTTTATATCCAAGTGAAAACATCGAGTTACTCTCAAATTAAGTTGCATTCACGATGCTTGCTTTTTAAAGTTACTCTTTAGAGCGTTTTTCTAAATGCTCGTGAAATGTTTTGGAAGAAGAAGAAAATTTCACTGCAGCATCCAGTGATGCTGCCGCGCGTTTTCAGTAACGTCAAAGAAACTGTTTTGTAATCAACCATTTTCTTGGTTTAGAAGAAGAATGATTCAACCAACTTGTTCAAGTATTTCTTCCGTACACTCGCCCCTAAATGCCACTTGAAAAATAAAAATTGAAAACCAAATCTGAAAATTTTCTAAAGTTTACACCTTGAAGCTAAGGTAGAAGTTTTTCGTCATTGACGACTAAAACCGACTAACGAACGAAGAAAGCAGCTTCGACGCTTAAGTAACGCCGCGAGATGAATTATCTTATACACCTGAATATTAAAGTCTCCGCACCTAACAGCATCCAAACTATTCCTGCGGCCATTTTCGCGGTTGGATATCGCGTGGTAGCGAAATGCAGCAGGATATCCGATTGCGTTAGAAATGAAGGCAGCCAGCACTGGCGGGCTTTCGAGCCTTCATTTCTTCAGTGAGCAAACATCTCGCTGCGTGTACAGGGTAATTTTTTCTATTTATTTTCCAAGACAATTTTTGTATAAATTGCTCATGCGAATCTGATAGAATTCGTCCCATACTTGATGGAGTCGATAAATCGATGAAATCTGGCGTCTATTGATTACTGCGGAGTTATTGTTGCCTAAGCAGCTCACGAGCAGAATGTTTTACGATGAATGGTCCGAACGTAAATATAACTTGTGCAAAGTTTCTTGATGATGATGTAGGCAGTGCTGTATGGTTTCCAGGCGTGCCACTTTTTCTGTGTAGTGCGTGTCAGGACCACGGAATATTGTGTAGTGCTTATCAAGATTTCGGGATCTCATGTTGTGCTTATTTGAACCTCGGAATTTTGTGCATCTCCTAGCTTGCGTAGGGATAACCAGGATATCTTGATCAATAGAATTGAGAAGCTTTTCCTTTGTGAAGAAATATATTTTCTTACCCTATGCGAACATTCAAAATTGTCTTTTTTTTTGTTTTCAAGATAGTTCAATGTACGGTATTTTTCTTTTTCTATGGTAACTAATGCCCTATTCTTAAAAACATTCTAGTTAGTTTCAAGCACTCCGTCAGTGTCTTCTTTCATGCCTGCAATGTCATTGCTTGTGTCAGTTTTCTCAGTCTCGATAACATCTTTCCAGTTTTCAAAAAGATTCTGTGGTGCATTTAGCCATCGCTTCAAAGTGACTTGTTTTCCTTTTTTTAGGCCTCCCTTAATGAAGCTAAGTTGCAGTAGGCCCTCGATGTCAAAACTTTGTCAAAGGCTCAAAATCGCCGAAACTTTGGCCTTTGTTTTTGCCCCAAGCAACAGGGCAGAATTACGGCAAAATTTCCGAGTCTGGCAACTATTCATGATTTTTTGCTGGTATTAATTAGCAGGGTGCTTGCTTTTTGGGATAGCACGAGAGGTGCATGCCTCTTTCAAGATGGCGGAAACGTTCTACAGGAAAACAAGATGGCTGAAACAAGATGGGAAAGATGGCTATGGGGAAATTGCCTTTATTTGATCGTTATATTTTTCGGAGTTTCTGAGCCTGAGAGAGTTCAAGTCATGGCTGCGCTGTTGTTTTGCCCCACTAATATAATTCAGTATCGCTTCTATGTAAGAAAGAAGATTCATACCAGATGACATCAGCTGTAACCAAAGCATCGCTTTTGACATTACTATTCTAACTGGTATCAAAATCTTAAATTATTTCTTTTTGGCCCATGCATTATACTGGAAACTTGAAAATGAAGAAAATTTTCATGAAATTAATTTTAATCGAAAACTTTTTGAAAACGCTTTCCATCACTAATTCTTCAGAGCAAATTTGACAAAAAATACATAACGAATAATAAAAAGTGATAAAAGTTGCCTGTTCAAGTTCTAAAGTTGGTATGAGTTCGTTGTCTGATTTAACACCGGGAGTTTGTTGGAAATATGCACAGGTTTTAAAACTACGGTTTCACCCCAAATTCTTCCGGAGCCCTTTTACTTAAAAACTATCGATGGTACGTTTGGTGATGAGATCTTGGAACTGAGGAAATTGGGTAGCAAAATACCTTAAATATCCTATTTTTTACAGGCGCTGTTCAAATTTGCAAGAACAATTAGAGCGATGATGCCTATGTTTATCTTTTATTATTAATTGTGTATTGTAGAAGTAATGCAAACGTCTCGTTTAATTATTACGACCAGCCTGCGATACAGTACTCATGGAAATATTTCTCTCAGTCGAGCCCTCCCTTTGGTTTCGCGATGCACGCGGTGCACAGCAGCATCATTTCAAGTACAATTTTAAGATGAGGAAATTTCAATCCAACATAAGTTCACTCAATTTAAGGGAAGTCAAATTCAATTTGATGTTTGTCAAGTTTAAGTTAAACTTAGACAATTTCAACTAAAAATAATCCAAGTACCATGCACAGTACAAAAAAATAAGTTCAATTGAAAAAAAAATGTTCAAATGAGCATTACTCGGTTTCGTCGTGCATCAACGGCAAACAACAAATGTACTTCAATGAACAAAACTTATATCATGTAGCTAATTCTTGTATCTAATATACAAACGGCTCAAACCTAGAACCGCGAGTTCTGCCATTCTTTCCATAATGGACATGGTAGATCAACCAATTCCATAATCGGCTTTTTATAATGGACATGGTAAATGAACCAATTGAATTAAATACGTTCAGCTCCCAGGTAACTTTATGCGAAAGGAATCGCGGCGATTTTTTATCTGGTATATTCTTAAGGCTGTCTCCTCTTGTGCGTTGGCCAAAGGACGATCGAGTGTTGGCCTGTTACGAACTCAAATAGTAATTAATTGTGGGACTCTTGAAATATGAATTGTTCTGCAATGGATTGTAATTTCCGTTCCCTCGAAGCTCTTTTTTGCTCTTAAATTGATGTAGTATTTCAAAGTCGTTAATGATGTGAGAAAAGCTCATCAATTGAAAAAACTGGAAGTATTTCGGTATTTTAATCGTACTAACTTATCTTTAACAAATTTCTCTCCTTGCGTACCCAAGTACCGTTAAGTTTCTACTACTTAGCTGTAGTTGAAGCGTTGTGTGAATATTTATTGAATCAGGATATTGAAGTAAGGCTGGAAAATTTTAAGTAATTCATGTATGCTACCTACTGTGATTTCATTCACTGGTACACGCTGGGCCAGAAACATATTACCTCCAGCAGGCGGCGAGTTAAATGTTATTTGTGTTACTCGCATACCAGCCAGCAGGGACCTCAACATCTCGGTAATGCCAGTTTTAACGGAAAGGCTTCACGCAACCAAATTGCATTATTGGGGCCATTATTATTTCCAGAGGAGGTATTCTCGGGAGCTCTCCACTACCTGGAAGATATTTATCTTGCGACCTGTCGCTGGACCACTCGCCGATATCGCGCCTCTCGTGCACCGCCTCCGGCCGGCCTACAGCTCTTACTGCTCATATTCTAGCAGAAATATTTAGGCAACATTTACCACACTGCTATTCTTGGAGCAGGATAATGCACATGAATGTAATTTATTGTATATTTATGCAAAAGGAAATGTATTTTTAAGAGTTGATAATTTTTGGTCGTGGAATTTTTACGTTTCTGAATACTTTATCACCAACGAGGTTAGAAGTTTTATTTTATTCTGAGATTGATATCAAAATATCTGAAAATCTTTTAGAAAAGTTTGTCGAAGGATTAGAAGTAATGAAATCTATGATGGAATGCTCATATTGAGCATTCCAGGGAGGGTCTGGGAAATGGTTACTAGGGAAATGCTCAAGTTAACATGGATGTCAGTTCCAAAAGTTCAGCCTCCATGACGCTCAGTTCGAGCATATGTACAGTGAAACTGTTTTGAAACCCTAAAGAGTGCTGTAAGGTTTCTTGATCCGATCGAATTTTCAAAATGTAATTTTGAAATTGTAAAGAATACTGTAAGGCTTCCGGTCTTGCTGAAATTTTCAAAATGTTATATTGAAATCGTGATGAATAGTGTAAGGCTTCCGGTTCTGCTTGAACTTTTAGAATGCACTTTTGAGGTTCAGTTTGCCTGCGCTCATGAAACATTCTACCGCATGAAGGGTCTGAAATTGTTTCTGAAATCATTAGCTTCAATTCATCATAGTTGTATATTGATGCGTGATACTAAATGTTTTCTACTTCAAATTGACGGTAAAAGCATTCCCGAGAAAAATTCAAAATGAACAAGTTTCACTGAGCTCAGCATATAGTTTTATGAACTTCTTAGGCTTTTCATTAAGATTTTTCTTTTGTATAGTAAAACCTTGTCCGATAAGAATTAATTTCATATTGTGGTACTGTACCTATGAAGTAGTTAATTTCATATTGTAGTGCCGTATTTTAGAGACAATTGATTTGGCATTGTGTAATACGTGCATTTGACTCAATTCAATAACGATTTGAAGTCTGAACTGTGCGCTGCTTCTAAAGCGGCACCTGCCCTCGAAGGTCCCTGCCTTACTGATGTTGTTCACTTTCTGTCCCCGAGTACATCGAGCCTGTACTCACTGTGTGGGATTTTTGTTTTCGTTTCTCGGTTTTCCTAGCCATATTCCGATTTGATCGTAGTTCTTTGTTTGTTCCAGCTCCGTCATTTTTTACTTCGTTTATTGTTGCACGGTTTTTGTTCGTTTTTAAGTTTTCGTGTATGTTGCTGCGTCTTTTTTGTTCGTTCTGTTTTTGTTTCGTTTAATTGGCTGAGCGTCTTTGTTCGTTTTTCATGTTTCGTATATGTTGTTGAACCATTTCTATTCTAAACTCGTTTTGCGCTAGGTCTTTTCTCGCTCCTATCCGTGATTTAGAAGAAAACATACAAATATATTTGTATTGTTGGCTTTGAAGCCGCAAACCTGCACGACCAACACAAGCCTGACGCTGCGAGGCCTACATCTTTCTTTCTCCCTCTCTCTCTTTCTCTCGC